>JAQGAP010001620.1:0-18883 GCA_034697805.1 Orchesella bifasciata
CCACTGCATCACTCGGCATGCCATCGTGCTTCAGTTGGAGTGACATGCGTATAAAAATTCTAGATGCGCCCCCACTGGATATAGGTATTCCAAAGTTAGCGAATGGGATGGGGTAAAACGAGAATTGCAAAAAAATATAAGGTAACAGTGAATGAGACTTTACCAAGATATGTATCTATTGTAAGTAAAGTTATTCTGGCTTCATACCATTCCACATAACTCGTTTTTCTTCGTGACGCGTGTTCAAGTTTTACTTTTTAAGTTTCAGGTTCAGTATATGAGAAAACTCCATTTAAACCGTGGAATGTTTAAAATCACATTACCGTATCTGTTGTGTTCGATATTATTTAATGTTTCTGTCGGTAGCGACATCATCCAACAATTAAAACTTGTGTCAAGCAAATACCTGACTTCAACAATTTCGTTAACTAACTATACTTATGTGTATATTAGGGTTGCTGATAAACTTCGAAACGGCATTTTTGTTTGGGTTTTAGGCTTCTGCACGGGAAATTAAAGACATATTTAGGCATCACTTTAAATTACTGCCATAATTTGACTTTCTATTAAATTATGCCTGACATGCTATTTATCATTGTTTAGAATTTAGGAGCTATGCAATTTAAATGAAAATGATTGAAATATGACTTTTTTGCGGAGATAAATGGCTTAGTTTAGAAAAATAGGCAAGGTTTGATATGCTAAATTTCATCTTTGACATGGCATTTGATGCCAGGCTGCTGCTTTTAAAAAAATTTACTTCTCGTATTATTACCAACTGCTCAAAGTTGCCTAGGTCAGAAACTATGGGCAGGGCTATTTTATGAAATGACAAAAAAACGGTGGCCGGCAAAGAATTGGACTTAAGTCCTTTTTATGGTTATACGAAAGGAAATCGTTTTATGGTCTATGAGAAACAGCTTTATGTTAATTTTTTGGCAAACCTAGGTTTTGATGCAATAAAATTAAGCAAAAGATTCTGTACATTTTGTTACCAAATTCAAAGGGATTACATTTGTTTATACTTGCAAACCAACTAAAAGACGGCAGGAGTTTTGATGTCATGAAATTTAGTGTCTTAAAAGTCCTTGCTTGCCTTAATTTTATGATAGAAATAAAGTAACAATTCATCAATAAAAAGAAAGCGAACGATTTTGAAAATTTCTGCCCGGTAATTTCAAACATTTAGCAGTTTCTTTCGAACACATTTCATCAAGAATCATGATGATTTAGGTGGATGTAAAATCGGAATTTTGTTTTCGGTGTATGGAGTTTTCGATTCTGGAGATAAAGTCCATTTCTTATAACAATAAAAACGACTTAAGTCAAATTTTTCGCCTACCATCAAAATGGAAAACTCTCCAATAAAACAGACTTCGTTAATTTTGGTCTGATTTCTGCTTCTGATGGAAATATAGCTTAAAATCTACCATTGATCTATACCTTTGCAAGCTTAACATTGCAGGATGTATCTGGAATGTTAGTATAACAAGAATATTTTGCTAATAAGAACTTAAACTGCATAAAAAATCTTAATTTTGGTTAAAGTTGACATTTGATTTCCAAGTAGTGAAAAGGCCATGAAAATCCCATTTTGGATCCTATCAATGTCTGGCAGAACAAGTACATTAAATTGTATTGAATATGTGTTTTAAAGCATTTTCATAAAATACAGACTAACAACTAGATCGTAGAAAAGCCAAAATATCAGGAGGTATCTGTATTTTGGCAACTAGTTCTTATCGTTCAAAGAAGCTTTGACACTCATTTGGTTTTTTACAGTTATTAGAAATCAAGTAAAACCTGTATGTATCTGCTCGCAGGTATCAAGGTAGTAGTTTTTTTCTGAGAATTATTTGATTGTTGTGGGTCATTATTGCACGACAAATCGTGTCTGAAGTCAGCAATTACTGTCAGAATGCAGAGGAGCTGCAGAAATCCGCAAATTATCTGTGGAAAAAAGGCTATTTAAATGTAATCTACATTTGTGCGCTTTCCCATCTCTCGCCGAAATAACGGATTAATTGTCATCGCACTCACGATCGTAAGTTGAACCATTATAGGCGAAGCTGGTTCGGCAGCATTAACAATAACTGAGGGTGGTAAGGGAAATATCCCAACAATATCAACGTCACCTTCACTCGCTTCATTTAGCAAACTGTCTTAAGCATTTAGCAAATTAAGCGAAAAAGTTTAAGGCCAGGTCAGTGGTATATTGATTGTTGACGGGGCTGCATAATCTTCCGCTTTTCCGGGTTGTCATCTCGTTCACCTGGGGGAATCCCGTTAACGTTTTCGTTTAACGTTTGGTTGGTTCGAATTTTCATCTCTTTTTCACAATATTTGTGGGTCCGTTGAATCGACTCACACCTTCTTGCAATTCGCTCTGAGCAAGCGGTTCTTTCTTGATGAGAGTAAACATTTCATGATGATGTTCCGCCATAACACTTGCAGCTGTGTCAAAGAAAAAAGATTAGGCTGCTAAACCTCGGTTTACCCTACAACATCAATCCATATCATACTCTTACATGATAAGATACATCGATAAGAACAACATTTAATAAGAAATTACATTTATACATACACTTAACTACATAGTTGTCCCAGCCATATGCTGGACCAACACTTTGCACTACATGCTTAAATCACCTACAGTTTCTTCAGTTTGTAAAAATGCGGCCAAATGTACGGCGCACAAAGATTGAATGAACCAAAGTATTCGATTGTAGTACTTTCAATTAACTTATCAAAGTTTGATTATATGCATCAAACCGGCCATGCCTTGGAAGAAACACCGTGCAAACGTTGTGGATCGTTTTATCAATAACTAGTAGAACGAGTACATTAAAATGATTTTAATATGCATTTTAATGCCATTTTCATAAATGTAAACTAAGGACTAGATTTTAGAACGAGCCTAAATTTCAGGAGGTATCTGTATTTTGGCAATTATTTATTGTCATTCAATGAAATTCTATCCATCTTTGCCGCAAATTATATGGAGTTAAAAGGGCTATTTAAATTCAATCTAAATTTGTGTGCTTTGTAATCCGTTGAATTAAAAATGGTAATGACGCATTTCAAAACTTTCAGAAAGTAAAATTAATAAGTTTTAACTAAATATTAGAAAAAGCGTTTGAAGCATAGAGCAACAAGTTTTTAACTTACGTTCATGAAACGTATCATGCCTAGGTAAGCAAAATATGTTAAAAGTAAACGTAAAAAATCTTTAAAATGGTAAATGAGCGTGGCTCACATGCATCGTATTTATTACTTGAATATTTGCTAATGACAGAGGCCCGGACCGATTCATTTCTGTTTATTTCTTAGTTCCGTGAGTAGGTAACATGAAAACGTAGAAAATACCGCGAACAAATTCTGGGGAACATCTTTTATGTGTTTTATGTGAGTAATATTCTCTCGTACTAACAACAGATGTGGGATTACAGTTTCTTTGCACTGAGATCACCCAAATTTGCCTGGTAACACCTGTCAAGAGTTTACTTGGCGGAACCAGTTAGTTTTTACAGCACATTTAAATTGGACTATGGTTGACTAATATTTTACTGAAAATTGTGCTTTGCTCAAACAATTCTAGCCGCCCTATGTCTAACAGCTTACGTACGTTGCTTTGATTAAAAACTTCGACTGAGCTAGAAGAGTTGTGCGGGGCTGAGTATCTTGCATGGATCCTTCATTCGTAGTTTTAATGTTGTTGTTTTTACTATAACTCGAATACTAAACAATAACCGAGCACTATAAATTAGCTGCAAAACGTAAACTCAGCTGAGGTAAGATGAGGAAACGAATTCAAATTTGCTTTTAAGTAAAAAAATTGCCAGGATAAATTTTCGATAAGTTTTTATAGTTCTTACCCTGCTAAATTGAGTAATACAGTAGTAATAGACAAAAAGTCAATAAATGACCTATGGTGGCTTTGTGATATCAAGAGTCAGTGCTGACATAAGAAAATCGCATTTGCACAATGCCATCCAAGTAAATAAATCAGAATACGGCAAGGCCGGGATAATCTAGAAATTACCTACGTGATTGTAAGTATGGAAGTAATGGGGTAACCTAAGAGAATAAAGTGGTGTTGCTAACAAATATTGATAAGTATCGCGAATTCCCAAATATGATAACAATTACCTTAAAAGTAATTTGGAGTCCTCATACCGATGAAATTCCGCAGTGTCTTTAAAATCTCATGACATTGTTTCTCTCCTACCTCAAAAACTGTCACAATGAGTCTAGACTAACAAGCTATGCTTGCATAAGTATACATACACTTTATTGTACAGCACTCAAAATTGGTGCTAAAAATAGGATAAAAGGGGGAATTCCCCAAAAATGTTAGCTAAAATATTAATGTAAGGAATAATATGGAATCCCTAGGTACTAAAAAATGGTATTATGGTACTGATATGCAATAACAAAGTTTGCAAAAATGATAAAAACCTGCAAACGCACATTTGCACATAACTGGTACGCGTAAGTAATGGATATACATAATGAACGTGAGAAGCATTTCCTGCGATAAGAAGTAATCACATATGCGCAAGAAAAACTACAAATGCCCAGCATGGTAAATCGCTGATGGATTTGGGCCGTTGTGAACATTAGTATTCCGTAAAACTAACAAATGGTGATAATTATGTAATTAAATATATCTACAAAAGTATGCTCACCTTTTCAAAAGTAATTAGAAGTAAAGAACATACCATATTTGTGTAGAACAAACCAGTTTAGTGAAGGGTGAGGCTGGATCATGAGTTGAAACAGGGGAAGACGGGAAAGTGCGTAGTCTGAGACGTGATGAAGCGGGTGCATGGATAGACTGGGTCGTATGAGACTCAAACTTGAATGGACTGGAACGTGAGGTGGCTGGAGCATAGAAAAAGGAAGTCTAGGGTACTTCCGTGACGTCATCAGATTACAGATTTAGGTAATGCATAACATGCTCCGCTGCTTCAGGAGTGGTCTCAACCTCGATTACTGGAGGAGTAGAAGGTTGGTTAAAAAAACCGCTCGGTTGGGAGAAAAGGCTAAGAATGGCCATTCTTAAATGATAGGTAGTTAAACGCAAGTGAATTTTGATAGCCAAATGTTTAGAAGGATGCATGTTGCACCTTCGCAAAGGAGTTCTGCTGTTGTTGTTGATTGTTTGCTGCATCATGGCTAGGCACAAGACAATTAAAGCAAGCGGGAATTCCAGATATATGGAGTGTTTTCGCAAATTAGGCAGAGGAAACTAGCTGAGTTAAGATAAGGACTGGCTGAGACAAAATTTTAGGAGTATTGCAGTGCAGTAAGAGAGGTAAGTGGTTCATTGAAAGAACTTCTTTAATGAGTTTTTTAAATCAAAACAGAAGAAGAGATCACGAAGGTCAGACAGAGGCAGCAAAAATGAGACATACAAAAGAAACGTGTTGAATTCTCATCTGACAAAGAATGTTGAGGTGATCTGGCGGTTTGCATATACGGACAATTACGTGCAAAATGACCCGCACGATTACAGCGGTAGCAGCCCTGACGATCTGCACCCCTCCCCCTAGTAGCCGAGCGTTGACGACGATTGGGGTTATGAGGCATCGCAGTACGGGCTTGCAATTCATGAATGTCTGCATGAATGTTAAAATCTGGAAACACGGGTCCACGACGTCGTCTTGGTGGTGCAGGATGTTCCGGAAGCGGTGGGTTAGGCCTGATGACGGCACATGAAGCTTGATTACGGAAGCGCGGAGGAATATTATCCTCCATAACATTTTAGGCATCATGAGAAGGAGATGGTTTAGTAACTGTTGGTGCTGGATTTTGGACCGCAGGTGCAACAGAAGCTTCTGGAGTTGCAACAGGTGATGCTGGAGATGCAACAGGTGAGCGAGTGGTTAAAAATGGCATCCCAATAGTGCTTGAAACACTTGGTGAGCGATAAGGGGGTGAAGGCGTTTCCACTGGAACATTCCGATTATCTTCATCATCATCGGAGGTCTCTTGTGCTGAGGAGTGAATAGAAAGGAGGCTGGTAGCAAAATGGTTTATTCAGAAGGTGAAATCAGCTTGGGTGGTAATACGAACCCAACATCAATTAACGAGTAAATTTAACAAGTAATATATAACTGAAATATATAACTAATAATATTAAATGAATATTCGGGAAAGCTTTCGAAACATAGTAAAACAACTTGTGAAGAGCCAAGTCCTAAAGTCTACCCGACGATACCGCTCACTTCCTTAAACGTTAAATGGTATATCCCGACTCGATGGATTGACAATGAATGTAAAAAGAGATAATACTTGTCTCGGATTTAGTCTAAAATAAGGAACTATCGATAAACGATTTAATGGTTCATGTCCAGATTTTATTAATTGACCACAATCAGTACAAGTACAATAGTCAAGTTAGACTAACAAAGGAATCTAATTGACTGGCTAGAAACTAACAAGAGGAAAACTCAACCAAACAGGTAGAGCCCAAAAGTAAGAATGAGCATGAAAACTCTCACTCTCTGCTCCAACAAAAGAACAAAACGTAATTTTATCCACCGAAGCGGCAAACTTAAATTTAGGGGAAAATGAACAAAGGGAAATGCTTAACTACATACTATGCTTTTCTCCACTTTTCACACAACTTTTACACTTGTGTTCGTGAAAGGTATCATGCGGACGTAAGTGAAAGATGTTAAAACTAAGCACTCAAAATCTTTTAAGCTGTAAATGAGCGTTGTGTGTACATGCCACCTGTATTAATTGCTTATTTGTCAATTAAAGTGGTGGCAATTAAGAAAATTCAGTCCATTCTTTTCGCAATTTTTGCGGACTCGCATTCGATAAATCGCACGCTGTCGCACGATAATTCGATAAATCGCACGATTCGAGAAATGCCTTAGCTTGAGTGTAAGCTCAAGACCGTCGTCAATTTTGCATCAAAATGTATACCGCTGCGGCCGACGAAACTGACACAAATTTATTTTAGTCCTTTTTCAGTTTCATTCCATTCCTTTTTTAAAATTTTCTTTTATTAGTTTATTTCGAAGTCCTAAATGTGGTATGATGACGCTTGGGATTCTAAATTTTCTACAATCTGCCAACACTTTCAGCAATTGGATTGCTAGTGTAGTTCAATGCGGCAGCTTTGCTTGTAATGAAGTAACTTGTTCCATTTAGCTTACTTGTTTTGTCAGGTTCGTGGCTAGAAGTTCCATTTTAATTTAATGTAAAATTAGATTGGTACAATACTGGCAATGACCGTACTGCGGCTATTTCATTTAGTTTTAAATTATGCGGTTGTATCCATTCCGTACACTTTAGTTACGTAACATCATTATAGGATTCCAAAAAAATATTCTAAAGAATTTACAAAACTATTTGTGCTACCATGTGTGTTTTCCGGAAAGCGTCTCTTCATTCTCGTTTTCATTAGAGACGGAAAACTAAATTGGGGTTATGCGAGACTATTATTCCTCAGCAGAAATGAATTCTCTTTTGTCATGATTTCCAAATATATAAAATGCCAATGAATATAAAGTACTTAGAAAAATTATTACCCCACTTTAATTGGTAATTTAACTGGTAATTTTATTTACACTGATTGAGACTTACTAACATAACGTCGTTGTGATACAAATTAATTTTATACAGTCAATTGGAATAAAGATTAAAACGGTTAGTTTTAATGTAATATTATTACTGTTTTCCTACATACTTTTACTATATATATAAATCGTGATAAAAAATTGAAATTTTCTAAAAAAATCAGACATTCCAAGTATATTTTATGAATTCTGGAAATTATTCAAATTTAGTCTTGAAATGGATGAAATAATGCAACCTTTTAACATCGCTTTGTACACATAAAGGTTATATTATTATTATTGCGTCTGTGTTTTCAAGAAAAACAAAATTATTTGGCTTTGATAATAATTATTAGTTCGGCATTTATTAACGTCACAATACGTTTTTTACATTTATCTTGTTATTTTATTGTTAATAACTTAGCTGAAATAAAAGTTAACAAAATTGAACACAAGTAAACTGGAATATCAGCATTACGTACCATTTCGATCCATTATTGCATGACAATTATTGCTGCAGTTTTATAGCTAAAGCTTCCAAATTTTTTGAGCTTTTAATGTCTACTTAGCAAATTCAATACAAATCCGGATAAAAAACCTCAATAAATTCGACGATTTCTAAAATACATACCAAACCTTGTTATGCAACTTGAAGCAATATTGAGCATCATACAAAGTTGCACACTTTCCGACATCCCAAATAATAGGAGCATAGCTTCACCTGTTTCATCATTGCATTTGCTGGCTAACAGAAAAAGAATTCGCTTTGTCATCACCATCACTTTTCTACATTTTTTGCCATCAGCAGCATGGATGATATGAATTGGATTATTGCTACTATTAATTTTTCACAGCATGGGTTGAGATATGCCAAAAGTTCTGCATAGCTTAGCTACCAGTCGTATGCTCAACTCCTTTGTAGAATTAATTATAATAATTTAATAGGAAATGGTAGTCAATCATCCCAAACATCATTCCCATTCGTGGTTGTTTTAGTTAGTTTGGATATGGTGGGAAAACGTATTTGATATAGTACCAGTATCAAAATTAGTATTTAAATGCGGTTTCCGGAAGTTTTGATTGCCTAAAATATTAAAAGCAGGATTTAAAAATGAACGCCCTAGTTGTAACGAATTTTTAAATATAAAGTGTACACCAAAGTTTGTGTAACCACGAGTTGTTTAATCATGTTAATAAGCATCCGTTCATGTTATTCTTTATTACGAAATATGCAATGGGCTTACACGATACTTTTTGTCATTCCAATTAATTAATGCTGTCGTTGTAAATATTTATGAAACAATTATAACGTATTCAGAAAATGTGTGGAAAATATCATTACGACTTGTGAACATCAGTTTAAAAACCATAAACAACATGCAAATTTTATGTAGCACAAACGGCATACGACTTGTTATAAGTATAAGCTGATTCCTGATTATTATGTACCTTTAGGTACATATTAAGATCACTCTGTATCGCGTCGTCGTCGTCGTCGTCGTCTGTCTGTCTGGGGGCACGATAACTTTCGAACCGCTTGACTTTTTGAAATTCTGATTTCACCAGTCGATAGCTTAGGTCAAGGCGGAGGACGAGTTCGAAGATGGGTTATCTGGGGTCACGGGAACAAGGTCAACTGATAAGCTAAACCAATATGATAAGCGTCACATATAGGTTGTGATATATCATTCGAAAGCCACTGCAGTGCTGATTACAAATATGCATTTGAAATTTAAATCAGAATTTCCGAACAGGTTCGAAAAGCACGATTAACTGTTTCGAATGACCAACATGGCTTGTGATATATCATTCAAAAGGTAATGGAGTGTTGAATACAAATATGCAGTCGAGCAGTCGGAAAAGGTCAAAGGTCAGGCACAAATGACACATTTGTGTTTTGATGTAGCAATTGAAGCTAGTCGTTAAAAGATTTCATTTATGACACACAGGTCACAAATTTAAGTAATAAAATTGTCTAAAGGTACATGGCTACGTCTCGATTTGTCGGGTTTATTGAATATGTGACTGCTTTTAAGAAAAATATAGTATTAGAGACTATTTGTCAAATAATTGTTTATTGACGACACAATGTTTTATTTTTACTGACAACGATGAGATAAAGTACGAAACAAAAGTGAACATAAGTAAGTAAAAAGCTCCTTGACCACATGCATAATTATTGCAGTACCATGTTTGTTACATAATATTGCTGAATGGCAAAACTGAATAGCTACGTCTATAAAAATATCTGCAGGTTCATTGCAAGCACAAGTGTGTATCCAAATCATGCTTGCCAATTTAGAATTCCTTAGTTAACAAAAACATCTTAAGTCATTGCTTTTTCCATATTTTTACGAGCAGTCCCGATGACGTGAAGTGGATTTTTGTTACCCATACTTTTCCATAACGAAGAATGAAATGTACCAGCGGCTTTTTGTAGAGGCTACCAGTCATATTTACAACTTTTTCCCCGTGTACATATACTCAACATTTCATTGTTTCTGGTCTCTGTAAGGGAAGAAGGAAAATTCGTTTGTAATAAACTCTCGTCAACCCCAACCTACGGAAGAGGATTTTTCAACTTGTCGAGCACACATGTATGCTGCGAAGGTAAATTGGTTGTGCTTGCTACTTTACCCATGCCAAAAAAGAAGCATTTTATCCTAGTAAAAAATATCTCCATAGCTTTTCAGTCAAGCTCAGCAGTATACATTCCATTTCAAATCGTGAACATTGTTTGCTGCATTTTCAATTAGGCAGATAAGTAGTTTTTTCTCATGTAAAATTTCATTTTTAATTACTGTTTTCACATGTGTTTGACGTTTTATACTTTATTTTACGAGACCAACACACCCCCTTTTACACAATCATCATCACCACATGAGCGTGAGTATTACCATTTTGCAGTGCATTCGGTTGACTCCTTGTTCACAATTTCAGCAACGAAACTTTGTTTTAAATAGCTGCTGTGCTAATTTGTTTGTGCCTCTGTGCTATGCTAAAATTCAGAGATTTATGAGAATATTCAACATCTAAGCTGAAGCTTTTAATTTAATAAAATTCGAAAGCAATTTAGTATTGAGATTTTTCATCCTTATCATCACCTATCAATATTAATCCATTGTTTAATGTCAGATAATGTCAATACAAGAGCTGTAAAATTGAAGATTCAGCTTTGTATTTTCATATAAAAACATAGTCAGCTACCGGTCTAGCTTTCCACTAAAATCCAGAAATGGATGAAGCTGCTCGTTGATGCATGGAAATAAAATTTCGTTAAAATTTTTGAATACCTGAATGATATATCTTGCAGAAAATTTTTGAATAACGAGTTTAATCTAGATGATCCCGGAAAAATTACGTTTTAAGAATCTACACGACGTTTTCGATTCCGATTAATTATGATGGTCACCATCTACCCAATGAGACTCTCAAAGAATGCATGGGGCAGTGCAAACAACAATAAACTCACTTACTGTTATCCTAAAACACTACAAAGAATATCTTGCAATCGACGCATCAAAATAATATGTTTTTTATGCAGACATAAAACATTCTGCAGGCTTTTCAATATGTTGAGTTCCTAAATTTTCTTTTCAACAACACTTCACAACAACATCACAACTGGATGTTGTAACATTGTTTCAAAAACTTGTGTATATATTTAAAATTTAACATACAAAATTTACATCTCTCATTACATTTCTTTACCTTTGTTAGCTTTACAGAGCTAAGGATTCGTAGCCTAGGCCAAGCTCCTATAGCATCCTGCCTATAAGCGGTGCATTGGTGTTTACATGGTGTTTAGCAGCTGATGAGCTGCTTACATAGGTATAACAAATAGAGTTTGCATACTCCATTTGAATGCATTACAGGAGAGTGTGACCATAAGGATACATTGAAAAAGGCGTTTCGTGAACTTTATATCCTTAACTACGACCAAAATACATGTAAAATTGCCATAAGGTACGTGAAAAAAATGGTAAATGGTCACAGTTTTTAGCTCGGATGCGTTGTCTTGTTTTAACTGTTTTAGGTCTTTGGCTGCTTATATATATAAAGAAGAGCACCGCTTATAGGCAGGATGCTATAGGAGCTTGGCCTAGGCTACGAGTCCTTAGCTCTGTAATAGTGAAAATATTCCTATTGATGTTTGTGAAAATTTACGGAATTTGATTTTGACTTGATTTAACTTTTACGGAGGTTGTTCCTTCTAACTTAGAGGTCCATTTCCATTATTCATAATTTCAGTTTGGATCGCAAGACTTCTTGAGTAAATAAAAATCCGTTTCATCACATTGCCTCTACATAATTTACAGTTTCAGCGTTCCATAAACAAAATTACAAGGATTATTATCCCATTTGCCTTAAATTTGAATGCCGATGGAAATGCAAAAATGGTCACCACCCTCTCTGCAACTAATACTTAGGTTATTATTCTCTCAAATTTACTAGAAAATTCAGGGTTCCTCGTGAGTAAAAGAGTGAGCAACAAGGCGAGTCCAGAAATACCCACTCCAAATTTTGTCATGTATTTTAGGACTCTTCCTTACTTTCTATTTTTATATGAGAAACGTGGTTGGTTGCCCACATCGTCACCATCCAAAGCTTTTGCATGTAAAACTGGGTGAAAAACAAAGCAGAGTGAGTACAAACATTGTCATATTATTGCTCTTCTGACCTTCACACAAACCGTTGTGTGAAGCTAAAATGCATAGTGCATTATGCATCATATGCATGGTTCTGCTTTGACTCCGATGATCTTCAACTTCAGAGTACATCTTTTCTTCGTTTCTAATCCAATTGCAATCAATGTATTTAATAAACACAACTTCATAATTTTACTCAACAACGCACTGTCTGAACACAGGGCAAACAGGAATTAACAAATTACATGGGATTTAAATTGTATGCATTACATGTAAGATATTTTACTAGTTTCGAGTTTCGTAGCTGAAAAAAGTCTAGTTTTCTTCATTCATTAGCTATCTAAATGACGTCATCTAAGGTTTTTTCAAAATGAAACATTGGTGCAATGTGCATTTGGGAAAATATGATATCTATCACAAAATGATACAACCTTTGACTCTATCATCATCATCAGTTTTGATATGGCTGTCCTCATTGACGCATTTGTTAATCTTGTTTATAAAACTATAAATGTATTACGAAAAGTAACGACATATTGTAGCGCTAGCGCACCAATTGGCATTTAACTCTTACATACAGGTTTATTACATATAGGAAAAAGAATCCTTAAGGTTAACAAAGATACATATACATACACAACTGCTGGAATAAAATTGCATAACCTGTAACACAATCATTCTGATATTTTCTGATGTGTATTTTGTGGATTTACAAGCAGTTCAACGACTTCATCCCCATTATCAAAACAATTCAATACTATTTTTCTAGCCATGTCTACAGGTAATTTTCCAGATTTGGATCGAATGTTGACGTTAGCTCCATGTTTAATGAGTTCTGTGACTTTTTCCAGTTTATAATTCCCATTATCTCGCCACACCGCGTAGTGCAATGGTGTTTCCCCATCTATATTGCGAGCATTCACATCAGCCCCTAGCTGTATCAATAACTTTAGCGCATCAAATGTCCCCCTACGAGCAGCAATATGGAGAGCCGTACTTTGTTTGTAGTCTTTAAGTTGCCAGTCAGCTCCAAATGCAATCAAATTTTTGAGGAATGAATCGCTTAATCCGCTGTAAATTGCAAGTAAAAAAATTGACTCGTGATCTCCAACAATTTCCCCGAAGTCAACCCCACGTTTGTGGAATATCGCCAGCGTTTCATTCTGAACTTCCAATTTATTTTCTACTGCAGTGCGCAGAACTGTGTTTCCTTGTCTGTTTTGAATAGTGAAGGAGTCTGTGTTGTTTATAGAATCCAAATACTTAACCGTTTCATGCAGCATTGCCGGAGTACTCTTCTTTGCGATATTGTGTAAAAAAGTATTGCCTAAATAGTCAACAGCGTTCGCATCCGCGTGATTTTCAATCAGAATGCGAATGATTTGCAGCAGATGTGGTTTTAAAGGGCTTTTCTCTGTTGCCCAGTGAAGCGCCGTTCTTTTACAATCCAAACTTGAAGCATTAACGTCTACGTTATTTTGAATCAGCATTTTAATCAAATCCAATTGTTTTTCGTCACGAAATACACATTCGGTTGAATAACGAAGAGGTGTTGACCATCCAATTCCGAGCCTGGAATCAACCAAACTTGGTTGGATGCTAAACAATAGCTGGAGAATCTTTAATTTTTGGTTAAACACTTCGGAATTCACCCATTCAATATTTTCAATGCAAAATTGCAGCGGTGATTTGCCATAGTTATCTCTAGTTTTTAAGTTTGCACCAGAATGAACAAGTTTGCTAACAATTTCAAACGTGGTTTGTGACACATTGGGGAAAAAGAGTGCGAGATGCAGTGGTGTTCGCCATTGCAAATTTTCGGCGTTGACATCAATTCCCATTGAAATGAGCAGGTTTACCGCTGCCAAGTTTTTATGAAGTGCAGCAACGTGTAGCGCAGTGTCCTTATTTTTATTTTGTGTGCTCCATTCCATCCCATAACTTATCAAGGTGGCAAGAAATGTCACATTTCTTCCATTTTGCACCGCTTTCAAGAACGCCGAGTTCCCATTATTATCAACGGCGTTCAAATCAGCCCCATATGCCTTCAAAATGTCCAGGGTGCAGTTGAGAACGGAGAACGGAACAGTTGCTCCCTTTTCATCAACGGCAGTAAACCACTTTGGGTTGATTGAGGACATTAATATCTCTATGAAATTATGGAATTCAGCCAAAGGTTGGTTCGTCTTGTGAAAAAACTCCTTCGTTTCGTTGCTTCCATTCTTACCACTGAGTGCATATGAGCCTGCTGGATATATGATGAAAAATGTCACACAAATCCCGAGTCCAACCTCAAAATACATAGGGCGCTTGTGGACCTAAAAATAAGCAATTGCAGTTTTAAACTCACAATCAACACGAAATGAAGAGCATTTTAAGGAATTGCTTGTGTTTTCAAATCCTTACCATTTTGCAAATTCTGACCAGGAGACGCGAAAACTTGAAAGCCGACAATTGATATTTGAGTGGATTTATTTATAAAGAAACGAGTATAGTTTTACATTCTTGTTACTTCAAACTATGGCTGACACAGAATGTGAACTGACTGTTTTTGTACCATCTTTATATACATTCAAAATAATTGGTTAGGTCAAAATGTAACACATTAAAACGGATCTGCTTAAAAAATTCGTTTCTTCAACCATCATAATTAAAAGTTCCAGCTAGTCAACACTTACTTAAAAACATAACAAGCATTTTCCTATTTAACTCGGCGTGGTTTCATTCATTCCAGAGTCTTACTTGGTAACGGTAATCAGGAAAACAGGAAAACAGACAACGTCAAACTGCGTTTTTTTAAAGTTTTCTAAAACTGACATGAGATATATGCACGAGTGATACAAACGAAACTTGTAATCACATGCATTATACTTTTGGAAGGGTAATTGATCGTGTGTCTGGCCAGCTGCATGCTCATAGGCCTAACCAATTTGTTTACACATGATCATGATTACCAAGTAAGAATCTGGAATGAATGAAACCATACCGAGTTGAATGTAAAAATGACTGCTCACATTTTTGACTTAGGCTGACTAGCTGGAACATTTGTTTAAGTATAATTAAGGGGTTAGAAAAATGCGGTTCAGTGGTTTCGGGCCTGCATTCAAATTCAACTGACGCCACCAACATTAGAACCAAACCTGGGAACTCACCAATAGACATCGACAAAAAACGATGGAATATTAAAATTACGATAAGTTTACAGAACGAATCATTCAACAGCACGAAAATACGCAAAATCCAATTCCTCAAGTTTCCAAATGAAAGACTATTATCGCTAGTTTTGTACACGTATCCTATTCCATATTTGTTTTGGATCAACAATCGTTTTCATTACATGAGAGCATTTTCGGATTGGACTTGGTTGGGTTTTCATTCCTTTAATGATGATGCGGTATTTTTTTTAAATGATATTCATTCCTAATGTTTTGTGCTATGTCAAATAAAAATGAAACGAAAAAAGCTTGCACAGTCGCGAGTAAAATAGGAATTCGAGGAGGTCGAGTGAATACTACTTGTAATATTCATCAAGGCATCCCTGTGAAATGATGAAAGTACGTTTATCATTAAAACTACAGTTCTCAGAAAAAGGAACGATAATTAGATAGAAGCTAACGTTGAGGTAGATTTTTGCAACAAACGAGGCATCCTTCATTTTATCACTCGTGATATTTTTTGTACAATTCCTGGAATAATCTTGATTAACTTGGCAGCACGAGCCAGGGATAAAGCCAACTGTTGGAGCTTGGGTAGCTGCTCTCCAATCAGTGTAATTATTGACTCCACAACATTGCAAGTAATCCCAAAATTGGACAGATTCGTTGTCAGTTGGTGCATCAGACTTGTCGTAGTTTTCCATGGAAGTAACCATTCCATTCTGAACCACGCCGTTAACGTCGTACTTGATAAGTACGGTAACTGCAGCCAGCTGAACTATCATGGTCAATCCCACCAACACATCATACTAAATAAAAGAGAACAATTATTTTAATGAGCATAATACTAACAATGGACAATATTATTATTGAAGTGTATACGGAAACGAACATGCAGCGATTGTCAGTTGATGCTCCATAGCCTCCTAAAACTGCCGTTGCAAGCATCAAAATTCCAGTGTACAAATATCATTTCTTAAACACTATAATCCAACTTGCATACAAAAAAATACGGTAAATACATGAAAATTGCATTGAGTGGAACGGAGCGAGGAATCCTATATTGTGTATGGTTCAAACACAGTTGTTAAAATGAAAGAATGAAAGTCTGGATCTATCTTGCAATATGTTTCATATGATCAAATTTGTTATATTTATAATTAATGAACAATTTCTTCAATATATTGCGCAACCATCAGCAAACTAAACTCGTTCATCTTTCGTCCTCAAGCTCACGGTATGCTAAAATGTACTCTGTTTGTGGTAGTCTGACTAACTCTCGACTTGGAGATCATCATCATCATTTCTTGAATGAATGAGAGTGTAAAACGTTACATGCTACACTTGCTACTCCATCCTGCGTCTATGCAAACTGTCTCATTGATACCTTGTAGCTTGCAAGAATGCCATGCCGGTGTTTTTAATAACGTGAATGTTTTGTCATTCATGAAAACTTCCCACATACGTCTCTATTTCACATTATAATGGTTGCATGGATTTGATGTGTAAACGGTTTTGAATGGAAATAAATTTAAAAGTTGTCAAAAAATTAAAACCTGATATGCTTTTGTATTCGGTTGCATTATTGATTCCACATGTTTGCATAAGAAAACGATTCTCATAATGACCTTATAAATATGAGTCAATAATTTCGCGTATAATTCAAAAACATTTATTTATTTCTAGTTATGTATACGTGATGGAAGTATACGTTTGTTAATTTTTGAAATACGATAAATGTTTCAATTGGAAACATACAGTTTGGAAAGCGAACCCCGACCTTTTTCACGTTGCCATTTACATTTTTGATTAGCCTGTAATTGTATTTATGGGGCGTTTGCAGAATCTCTAACCTTTCATTGAGACCACATATACTTCAAACTTCATTCACGTAGATGGTTTTAGAGGAGATGAGCAAGTTGGGATAATTCCAACTCATTGACGCGCGTGTTTAAAAGTCGTTGATTTAAACTGATTATGAACTGTCTGATAGCAAAATGTTTTTCAGTTGCGTAATTCCTGTTGGTGTGGAAAAGTTTGAGGATGATCTTAAAACACTGCAACTCAATGAATGACAAAAACATGTATATTTCTCAAGTCATACTAAATGGGCAACAGGGCACGAAAATACTACATCGATGCGCAACATGAAACATCGTCGTCTATCAATTGTCATTTAATAACCCTCAATGAATTTTATTATATGCAACGAACCACAAGTCACCCAAGGTTATACACCCGCTGAGGACAGGTCCATGCTCATGATTTCTTCGCCATATATAGCCATGCTCCAAACCATTATGCAGTTTAGTCCATCAGAGTCATATCATTTGTCTTTGAGAGCATTTAACAAGTTATTTAGTAATTGTGCATTGAAATTTTTCACTGATTTCAAGAAAAAGCAGAAATCATTAAAATTTTGTGAAATGGAAAACACCAAAGGAAACTCGTTTTTGTTGAAAAATTATTTTTGGACAGGTTAGGTTGGTTTGCTACTGGTTTTTTGCGTTTCTGTTGAAGGACATGAAAGACAAGTAAAATCGGAAATTGTAGAGCAGTTGAAAGGATTGAATGAAGACAATAGAAACGCAACTTTACGTCAACTGGTGACATATATGGACCTCCAAAATGTGAAGGTGACCCAAGGGGTTATTGATGCCCTTGCAAACCATACCGAACTCAAAAAGGGATTGATTCTAGCAACACTGTCAGATCTCGCTGAAACTGAGTCTGACGAAGTTTCCGAGAAATTAAAAGGCCTCCAACTCCTATTTCTCCTGCAGCCAGAACTTTTGGAGTTAAAATTGGATGGACGTGAAGGCACACCGCTTCAACATGCGGTTGAGCTCAGTTTTACAAATGGGGAACAGTTTGATTTAATTGAAATGCTAATTGACAACAACGCCAACTTAAACCATCGGGATCATGAGAATTCAACCGTGCTCCACTGGGCTGTGCAATGTAATGGTTCAACACACAAAGTTATTTCCATAATAAAACTCCTAATTGAAAGTGGGGCTGATCCAAACGCTGTAAATAAGTGGGGACAAACCTTTGTTCATCACGCACCGTGTCAAACTTCTCCAGAAACCTTTCACGAAATTGTCAGCTACTTGGATTACATTAGAAACACAAAATCGTTCACAATGAGAGACGAGGCTGGTGCTGAGGTTCTCCATCTTGCAGTCTTTTATTATGAATATCTTGGAAATGAGACGCTCCAAATATTTAAATCAAACACGGTCGATTTTTCCGCAAGGCAAAATAACAACTTTAACGTGATTGATTGTGCACTTAGTGGAACTGGAAATGTGACATTTCTCCGAAATCTGGTTGCTTTTGGGGCGGAATTTGGAAAAAAGGATACGGGGGACCATTCCCTTCACTGGGCTGCATATTTTGGGAATTTTCCAGCGGTTGAGCTCTTCATGTCGCTGGGAATTCAGGTGCACAAATTTGCTCAAAAAGGTAAAACTGCGTTGTATTATGCTTTGCAAGGTGGACA
>JAQGAP010001621.1:0-18855 GCA_034697805.1 Orchesella bifasciata
TAGATGTGGGTACGAGACTTTTGACCAGAATTATTTCCTTTTTTGTACCGATTTTTAATAGCAGCCAATGAGATGACATTTTCGTCGTCATCATCATCAACGTCGTGCTCAAGATAACCGCTCGATAAACCACCACCTCTTCCTGTGACCCTTTCTCGCACTCTTCTTTGTTTGCTTTCTCTTCTCAGGGACGCTCTTAGCTTATCTTCTTCCTTCTTTATCATTTCGTCTCGACGTGCTTCTGGATTTGCACCTACTTGTGATAACACTTTAATACCTTGTGTCTTCTGCGATCTATCTGCCAACGATAAAGTCATTTTACGATGAGTAAAGGATTCGGTTGAGTGAGGTCGGAAGGTAAGCTTGGTTCTGAATACGGCCTGGCCTTGTAAACCAGTTCCTTGACGGATGAACAAGTGATTGTGGTCACCCTAAAACATAACCAAGAAATATTAATTCAGTTAACATCCAACACAATTTGCGACTTAATTATAATTAAACTAAAGTTAAAGGAAACCCTTACCTGCAAAGGTTGCTTGTATACATTAAAAATTTCACTGCCCAAATGTAAACTGAGGGAACCATCTGACCATCTTACAAATCTTGCATTAGATTCCTTCACGAATTCTCCTTTATCATTAAACCTTTCCCTCCATCTAATTGTATTTTCTACTTTCAGTTTCAATCGAGCCCTTCCTTCTTCATCTAATGTTTCTTCATCGTCAATCTCATCTTCATAAGTATTAGGGTCAAACGGCCGGGGTTCTACAGAGAGGAAATTTGGCAGCTTTACGAAATGAACAGCTTTCCCCAAGTCTGTGGTTATTTTAGGGATTTCAACATCTATTCTGGTTTCTGGGAGTGGTTCCTCAACTTCTTGTTCTTGTTCAACATCTGAACCAGCTTTAGATCCAGCTTTTGAACCAGCATCAGATTTTACTGATTTTGCATCATCCATGTCAACATCAGCGTCAGCTTCTACCGCCGGTTGTTTCTCAGTTACAGCCTCTGCATCACTGGCGTCATCCACATCCATTTTCTACGTAAAACAGTAATTTTCATTACATAGTAATAAGCGAAAGTTGGTGTGAAATGAGCAAGTTACTAATCATTCTGATAATAATTACCTCCGTTTTGTCTTCTACTACTGGATCGCTTTTTTCCTTTCCATCATCCGACTTTTTATCATCATCTGAATCAGAAGAACTGGAACTAATATCATCGGCATCCCCAAATATGTCTGATGCTCCAGGTTTGGATTTCTGACTTTCGGATACTACAGATTGATCTGGAGATTCGCCTCCAGAACCAGCTGACGCACGACTAACGGTTGACTTTGCAACGACTGATTTAGGGCTTGCACTTCCTCCTCCTATAGGTCAACATACAATGTATATAGTCATTTACATGCATTCTTAAAAATAGGGCACGTGCGATCTTTATTTTTATTTGTAAGTTTCTGTTTCCTCCGTATTTTGATACATTTTATTTACTAAAATAAGATGCCGTCCCAAAGGAATTGATCTCCGCACATTTCGGCACCGAATGTACAAGTGTATACATCCAGAAATTATTATGTGCGTACTTTTCCGTAAATTAAATTAACTTGACTTAACATATAGCATCGAACAATACTTACTAGATTTCCGTGATGTAGCTGATCTGGAACTTGCATTGCTTGCTGCACTGCTTGATCGAGATGAAGGTGATCCTGATCTGGAACGTGACCTACATGATTTACATTGAGCAATTAGTTTGAAAGTGGTTGCAAGTCATCTTGTGTCCGTTTTCGTATATGACAATACAATTTACCTGGACTTTGACTTGGCAGGGGTTACGGATCTAGACCTCGATCTGGCTGGAGAATGGGATGCGGATCGGGAACGTGGTCGTTTTGCAACGGGAGATCCAGACTTTGGTGATGGTGATCCAGCTGGAGTCGCCGATCTTTCACTAGATTTGGATCGAGATCTTGATCTGGACCCGGAACCAGATCTAAATATATAGCAAAATATTTACATCTACAAGTTACAGGGGACCTAGCCTAACAGAGCAGTAATTAAATGAACTAACCTTGATCCTGAAGATTTTGATGCGGGAGAGCCAGAACGTGACCGTGAACCAGATTTAGCGGATCCTACAGGAGTAGCAGATCGTGACCTTGATGTATGCGACGCTGCTGGAGATTTAGGAGAACCTGGTGGCGACCTCGGAGAAGCCGGAGCTTCCGGAGATTTAGGTGATTTAGGTGAGTCAACCTCCATAGGAGATTTTGGAGATGCAGTGGGGCTTCTACTTCTAGGTGGGGTACCTTGTGGTGATGATGCTCTAGAACTATGGCGTTCTGGAAACCAAAAAAAACACGTCCCATTAACAATTAACATTTCAAAGCCCATACAACTTTTGAGGTACTCTGCATATAAACTGAATTTACCTGATCCACCTCCAGAAGAATCAGACCCACTGTCGGAACCAGATCCTGATCCAGAGTCGTCATCGTCTGACCCACTTTGGTTACGCATTTTTCTCTGCTGCATGTTGTCCTTGGTAGACGCTCCAACATACAACTACACATAAACAACATATTGTTCAGTTGTTAGAAATACAAATATGACAATTAACGATAAATACAAATGACAAACACATTAACCTACTCTTACCTCTTGATAACACTAGTCAGTGGGGATCTGTATGCGTTACGATAAGCACTGCCGATCAATTAAGTAGAAAACACGAACCTCCCAAATTCCAATCCTTTTAAAAACAGACAAAGACTAAAACTGCTCCTTCCGCTAATACTTGTAATTTCCAACCAAGTCGGCACCAGTTATTATAAAAGTCGACATAATTAAATCGCTAACCAAAGTCATTTAACACGAATGTTTACAAATCAAGATAAGCCGGATTAAAAGCACTATTTCCGCAGCAGCCTAAAATCACAGAGAGAGAGACCGGATCCTTTACACTGCGCTCTTCTTCTACCCATTCATCACAATTGGATTTAGGTATATCATCTGTCGCTTGTGGGGCATTGCGCTACGATAAACATAATATGCACAAGGGAAGACCACACAGGTAGAAAAGTATCTGCTCGATATGAGCATGGGATCTGTTGTATTGAGCAAAACAACCAGAGCAAATGCTCGTTGACAGAAGCTCCAAATTCAAGCGTTTTATAGAGATAACGCACATACCCGACAATGGGATAAGCATTCTCAGATGACTACTGTGTACTTGACTTGACTGTAAAGTATTTGGTTTTGTTGTCTGCGTAGAAAAACATTTTCCGGTGTTTTTTAATTTGACAGATAAGACCGAAGGTGATAAGTGGAAGTGGGAAGGTAGTGTAAAGGTTTACTTTCAATATAAACAGTTATCAACTCTGGATAAACTCCTGATTTGTGATTTGAATTAATTGAGGGGATACCGGTTTTTTGGTACCCCCAACCTGTTTTGGTGATCTAAATCCTTTGGAACTCCCTTAAATCGCTATGGAATGTGATTATTGAGTGCGTGGAAGTTTAATTGCTACATATTATCGTCCAGTTGGATTTGGCAATCCACTCATTCATCAGTTTTGTAAGAAAAATCATGAAGGAAGAGTAGGAAGTACCCAGGAGCCAAATTTTATTACGTAGTTGCTGCATTCTGCAGACAAAATCAAGACCAACATTTTCTGGTCCAGTTTTAAACAAAATTTTAAATTTGAAGCAGAATTAATCAGTCATCGTAATTAGGTAAGTACCAACATTTTATTAAACGTAAATGCGCTCTGGTCTACATTAGTGTACGTATTACTTTTTATTTTCTACTTAAGGATACAATTAAATTAATACTTTTTCTGTTTTAGGGGCTAGGTTATACACCACCACAAACAAGCACAATGGGAGTTCCGGCATTTTTCCGTTGGTTAACGAGGAAGTATCCTTCTGTAATTGTCCATTGTATTGAGGATAAGGTACGGCATTAAAAATGCTTACTTTTGATATGACTTTAGTCCAATGTCAACCGAGTCTTAAAGAATAATTTTTATCTTTCAGAAACAACAAGTTGATGGAACGGATATTCCTGTCGACTCTTCCCAACCGAATCCCAATGGAGTTGAATTTGACAACTTGTACTTGGATATGAATGGAATCATTCATCCCTGCACGCATCCAGAAGACAAGTATGATTGTTTAAATCAATTTTAATGCCAGTGTAAATTAAGTAAAAATTGTCTTACCTTGATCTATGGAATCTATTACAGACCGGCACCAAAGAATGAGGATGAAATGATGATTGCCATTTTTGAATGCATTGATCGGTTGTTTAACATTGTTAGGCCACGCAAAGTGTTGTACATGGCTATCGATGGAGTTGTAAGTACAATTGAAAATAAGCTAAAATGCTGAGTTTAGTTAGTATTTGGTTAGAAGATATTAAATCTCAGTCAGTTCTGTGGATGTTTGAGTTGGGTCATTGTTGTTGGTTATAGGCACCAAGAGCCAAAATGAATCAACAAAGATCTCGCAGGTTTCGGGCATCTAAGGAATCCACAGAAAAAATTAAAGAAATGGACAGAATACGCGAAGAATTGATGGCTAAGGGCTGTGAACTTCCTCCGCCGAAGCCAAAGGAGGATCATTTTGACAGCAATTGCATTACACCTGTAAGAAATATTTTTAAAATGCCTAAATGAGTTGATCTTGAATTACTGTAGTTGTGATAAACGAATTTGATTTGGTTTATAGGGAACACCATTCATGGATCGTCTATCAAAATGTTTACATTACTACGTTCACGATAGACTAAATAACGATCCAGGATGGAAAGGTATCAAGGTAATACTTTCTGATGCAAACGTTCCTGGAGAAGGAGAACACAAGATCATGGACTATATAAGACGCCAGCGAGCGCAGCCAGATCACGATCCAAACACATCTCACTGTCTATGTGGTGCTGATGCTGATTTAATAATGTTGGCTCTAGCTACACATGAGCCAAACTTTACTATCATACGAGAAGAATTCAAGCCAAATAAACCCAGACCCTGTGAAATATGTAATCAGGTGGGTCATGAAATGAAAGATTGCCTAGGACTTGAAAAAGAAGTTTGTGGTGAACACGATGAAATAGCAGCACCCAGTGGTTCAGAGGTCGAATTTATTTTTGTGCGAATCAACGTACTTCGTGAATATCTAGAGAAGGAGCTACAGATGCCCAACTTACCGTTCAAATATGACCTAGAACGAGCTGTAGATGATTGGGTGTTTATGTGTTTCTTCGTAGGAAATGATTTCCTCCCTCATCTTCCTTCTTTGGAGATACGGGAGGGCGCAATAGATCGTCTTGTAGAGCTATACAAGAAAACTGTATATAAAACCGGTGGCTGGCTTACAGATAGTGGTGTACCAGACCTAACACGTGTACAATTAATCATGTCAGATTTGGGAGAGGTGGAAGATGACATTTTTAGAAATCGCCATTCAACAGAACAAAGAATGAAGGCCAATAGGAAACGGAGGAAGCAACAAGATGCTAATTGCTACAATAGGCCAGCATTCATTCCTGAAGGACAATTTGCTCCTGTTGTAAGATCAATACAGCAAAAAAAACTGGCAAAACACATGTCTATTTTGGAATCGGACTTGTAAAATTCAATAAGTTGTATTTACTCTCATAACAGGTGATAGGCAGTAATCCATCACCAGTGCAGCAAGCACGGCAAGAAGCTTATCAGATGCGAGTTAATGGCATGTATGGATCTTCTGATGGCAGATCCAATCGAGATGCTGCACTGGCTCTGAAGTCTATGCTACGAGAAGTCAGTAACTGTGTATTTTTTTTAAAGATTTTAAAAGATGAGTCGTTTTTTAGTGCCAACAGTACTTACTTTTTTATATCTTTATACTTCCAGTCTCCTGGTGCATCCAGTGATTCCAAGAACTCTTCAGATGGGAATGCTGCGGAATCTCCAGGCCATCCTGGGTATTCCAGTTCTACTGCTAGTCCGTCGCCCTCACCAGTCCAGTCTCCAGCTGTAAAACGTAAAAATGAGGATTCAGATGACGAAGCTAACGATGAAGTGCGACTATGGGAAGATGGATTTAAAGATCGCTACTATGAATCCAAGTTCGATGTTGGCGCAGACAACTTTGAGTTCCGTGCTGAAGTAGCTCGTCAGTATGTTCGAGGTCTTAGTTGGGTTCTTCGTTATTATTATCAGGTACGTAGCAATGTAGATAGATGGGTAGTAATATTGGGCTAATTAATTGACTTGAGGTTTTAATTTTTAATTTTGTTAATTATTGTAATAGGGTTGTGCTTCTTGGAAGTGGTACTTTCCTTATCACTACGCACCATTTGCGTCCGACTTCTTAAACGTTGGTGATTTATCAACAGAATTCGAAAAAGCAACTGTACCTGTAAGAATTCATGATATTAAAATCAATGTTATTACATACAATTTTGTGGTATCGTGCATTCTTATTGGATAATATAATATAATTTTTCAGTTTAACCCCCTGGAGCAGTTGATGGGAGTATTTCCTGCTGCAAGTCGTTCTCATGTCCCTGAGCCGTGGACAATCCTTATGACGGATCCTGTATGTTTTCGCAATTATTATTTGTATTATAGTATATTGTAAATGTCTTCCGTTAGAATGATTGCCTATTCTAATATCTATGTGATGTATTTAGGAATCGCCGATTATCGACTTTTACCCCGAGGATTTTCAGATAGATCTGAATGGAAAGAAATTCGCGTGGCAAGGTGTAGCATTATTGCCATTTGTTGAAGAAGGTCGTCTTAAGGAAGCTTTGAAGCCTCTGCATGATAAGCTTACCGACGAAGAAAGTAAGCAGTAATAATAATTATAATTCGAGCATTTGATGGTTTATTAAAAATAGTAAGCATTACTAGATTTTCTATCTTTAATCTATCTTAACTTCATTCTAACAGAACGGCGCAATGTTCGTGGTGATGATCGGTTATATGTTCGGAAAGATCATTCGGGTTACGACTTTTTAGTTGGCCTGTACGAAAACGACTTTGACCGAAATGAAGAAGCACCACTTGATGCTTCACTGTTTCAAGGTGCAAATGGGTGTGTGTTGGTCTCGGAGGATAATGTTTCTTTTAAAGGGTAAGCCCAGGTGATGACTAATTGTATGAACAAACATTACTATTCCTTACTCAATTTCCTTTGATTTGTCGCCACAGAACAATGACTTCGCCTATACGCGGGCAATTGGATATAGTAGAAAATCAGGTTGTCTGGTAAGTCACATTTTGGAGTAAAAAGTTGTAGATATTTAGGATTTGGAAAGTTTGGGAATTGACTTATTTAATTTTTAACAGCGTTCGTTACCGTGATCCTAAATATGACGAGGACTACGTATTCCCTGCAGTTCGTTTGTCAACCGCTGTGTGAGTACTTAAACAACTTATTTGAAGAATTCAGTTAATGTATTTTGGATGTTTCTAAAGTCCTGATTCTTACAGTGACCCTCCGAAAGTGTTAAAGCCGGGTGACCTTACTGCTGAACAGTCCAGAAATTGGCGACCCATGGTCGGAATGGCTCATTCCAACCAGCGAGCTTCTCTAGGAGCTAGTGGTCATCGTATTATGACTCATGAAGGTTTTGATCGACGGGAACGCCATGGCGGCCAGTACAGCAACATGGCACCTCCTGGAGGAAATAACTCCTACGTTCAACGACATGAACGTAGTTATCAGCAAAATAGAAACAGGCCGTATGATGCCAATGATCGACGTGGTGGAGGAAACTCGTACAACAGAGGTGAGCATTACAAATTCCCGTTCATATGGTCATATGCATAGTAAGTGATGTGTCATTTACTGCATCAAGGTAAGTAAGATGACAAGGAATTAAAATGGTTCTAACGAGGGTTCAATTACCAAGTCAGAAGTAGGACATATAGACAGCGATACAAGAAGACTGTGTTGATTGTATCGAGATAACGAATGAACGGAAAATTGTTTTTCCTTAAGCCCATCTAAATTCCCTCGGACGCATGAACAGTGGATACTAAATTATCATCATCGTCAAAGTTCATTGACAAACGCAGATGTGTATTCAACTTCAAAATTTTCGAATAAAGGGTCAATTGGGCTCCTTCTGCTCTCTTAATGTGTTGCACATCAATTTTTCTTTAGATTCTATAGAGTTTGTAGAGTTGTGTAACGATATGTGTGATGAAAAAGAAGTGAAGATCTAGGAAAAATATGAAACAAACCTTTGCTGTATATTTTAAGGTTTTTTAAAAGAAACTGAGTATACATATTCATCTTACTTTTACAAGTAAAGAACCTTATTTTCGTACCTTTCGTTTTAGGACCGACGACCTTACATCTATTCGAATTCCGATTATGCATGTTTGTAGTATTAGAGGTAGGAGCTTTTTGACTTCGTTGGCGCACATGATACGGCTATTCATTTTAGAATAAATATTATTTTGCTTTTCTAAAAAGTAACATTTCAATCCTTAATCCGTCTTGACAAGTGGATCCTCTTTTGTAATATAGTTTGCTTCAGTAGTTTGGTGATACAAATAGCTGTGTTCATGAAGGGGAGCCAAGCGGAAGCTATTTGTTATGTATTGAAAGCGTTTACTAGACCATGATGTAAACATTTTCCTTCAGTAAAAACCTTTGGTATTTGTTCGAATACTTCAGTTTGCTTCTTGGTTCACAGAATTGTTGGTTAAACTGTAACAATAATGATCTTTATTCATAGATGTGTCTTATGTTTGTTACACGTACACAGTAATGCCTCTTTACGGAAGGATTGAATTGAATGTATATAAATGTAGCATGTCCCTTCACACCGCATACTTTACTTTTACAGTTGGATAAGTACTTATGCTTTGTACGCAATTGATTCCAAAGTAGTATTTTTATGTTTCATGGTTGATGTTATCAATGTGTCACATAATTGACATAAACTATAACTATCCTTCCCTTTTAATGCATTGATTGTTAGTTTCATTAATATTAGTGATAACTCTTCCGATACTACCAATTTAAGTACATGTGCAAGAACGATAAGTTGCATATGTAATGTTTCAAGATTTTTTAATTGTTTTTAATTTATAATGCATGATTGAAAACATTATTATTTCTAGGTAGAGGTGGCTACAACTCTTGGAACAATTCGGGTGGAGGGAGAGGAGGAGATAATTCCAGATCTCGTGACTACGGATATGGTGGCGGAAACAGCCAAGGTGGTTATGGTGGCAATAATAACTACAGGGGTGGCAACAGTGACTCTAATGATAGAGGAAGAAAGTAAGCTAATGTTTTATTAATCCACGATTTATTAAATATTCGATTGCATTATTGCTTCAATACATTTACATTTTTCCTTCTGCCTTTTAATGAAGTTTGGTACAAATGTTGGTTAGGGTAATCTCCTTTAGATTAATTTATAACTCATACGTTAAAACTTTTAGATTTATTTGCATCAATTATTGAGGTCCGTGACAATAATTATAATAAGCTTTCCGACATCTTAGTCTGCTAAAGATAGTGTGCGTAATATACAGCATACAATGCGTAACCACTGGGGTATTATTACTTATATTACAGCTACGGAGGAAACAACTACAGCAACTACAGCAGTCAATCATACGGATATACAACTGCAAGTGGTAGCGGATATACCCCATCCTCATCTTCGGAATATGACAGTAATCAACAACAAGGCCGCTATGGTAGTGGGCCTAACTCGTATGGATACAGCTCTGGCTCAACCAGTCACAGCCAACGAGGGGACCGTCAAGACCAACGTAATGATCGAGGTACAGGGCGGCGTCAGGAAGGTTATTACTCTGCCGGCTATTTCACTGGTGATGGTAACAACAGCAGTGGATACAGTGGCAGCAGGCGGTATCAGTGAAAGTCTGAACGTTAACTGTTGTAATCGGAAAACGAGGACTGTAACTTTGAATGCCCAGAGTCGCAAGTATTTTATGCATTATGCACATACGTAGGCATATTTCATATTACTTATAAATATACTATTTCAAATGCATTCTGGGGAGTATGACTCGCTAGTTTTGTATTTTAATTCACATAGCGTCAAGGGCCTAATTTTTATGCATGTAAAGTATTTGCTATTTTTAAAATTTAGACAATTATTCATGGTTAACGAAATGTACAATCGTTTGAAACCGAACCTAAATAATAATAATAATATTCAGTATAATGCTGATTCCAAAATTACATCATCTTTGTGTTTTACTGTTTTACTAGAGTTTGTTCCATCACAATGGAAAGCTTGTTAATGAACGTAATCCATACATTCAACGTTGTTTTCGTTAAAGTAATAAATCGACTTTGATTTGATACCGGCATATTGACATATGATGATCTGATAAATTTTGTGCATTAAGAATCATTAACAGTTTTAAAATGTAAGACAGTTTTTTTTCATTCATATAAGATAATACTTCGAACAGCATTTTTATCGAAGGAATATTAACGAACGTAACTACTGGCCATCCGCACGTAGCAAAAATTAAGCACATAGTTGGTATTGCTGATATAACCGCGCACTTTATGGGTCTCTAAACGCAAACGTCCACGTATGCATTTAAGCTTTATGGAGTTCTCTGTTCTAAAAGTACTTGATATCCCTTTGTATGAATTTCGAACTGAAGTGCACTTGAGTTGGCATGCCATGGTGCTCGTGAGGTTCTAGTTTCTAGGTGGAGAGAAACGGCTGTGCAGTTGGATATAGAAGGACAATGCAATCGCTTGATGCTTTATATCCACAGTTTCATATTGAAGCTGGTTGTGGAAAGATGCGATTTCGATTTCCAATTGCCATTACTTCAGTTTCAGGGATAAAGGTCTGCCTGCTAAATCATGATATATTAGTGAATGAAAAAGAATGAGCAGAAGGTACGACACAAAAAGCCTTGCAGTTAAGTTCGATGTGGTTCTATTTTCCCCTTTTCAGGTAGCAGATTGTAATATCATATTTTCATTTCGTTTCAAAACTAAATTGAATCGTTCTAACAGTTTAGTACAATTTAGTGAATGAATCAAACCATGAAACTTGTCTCTTATCAGCCACACCACACATCATGAAACATTTATCATAAAAATACTAGCGATAACTTTCTCTGCTTGTCTGTAAATGGGGATACTTGAGACTTTGCTGAGCCGTTTAACTTTACATGGATAGTCGTACAAGAATATCTTATGACTCATTTCCTTAAAGATTAATTCGCGTTATTTTCGACCACAATATTCCTTGATTGAGTTAGCATTTTTGATTTTTTCATTACTTTATATCTGCAAACTTTGCGATCTATAAAAGTTCAGGAAGACTGAATGATTTAATAGCAGATATATATCCATTGCCAATTATTCAAATGTTTCGTTTGAAACAATAGCAGACCAGAAGCAATAAATTTGGGAACGAAATTGCAAAAGATGTGTTTCTTTATTACTACGATCAAGAAGACTACGATCGTGTGCAATGTGTGCATATCATGATAAAGTCGAGAAAGATGCAAGATTTATATTTCATACATCAAACTTCAAAATAAACTGCCTGCTTTGCCTTTTATTCTCTTCACCATAAGCCCTGCTTTCTGAAACACTACGAACTAAAAACTAAATAAGCGTGATAGTTCTGAAGAACATGCGAAGGCTATATAATGAATCAGTCAGTAATCAGATCAAAGATCAAAGGCGAGAACGTTGACAATTAGCAACACTGGAAGCCAAAGAGAAGCAAGCCAGTGTATGCTTTTGGTGGAAGCAGAAAATAAATCTGAAGCATAATTCGCTGTTTCAGTTTAGAATACGGGACGGGATACGAGACACTGTGACGTTGTATGAGCTAAAAATGTGTTTTGACTTGAAAATTTGAGTTTGGTGATAATTAGCATTCGTTTGTAAACCAAATTAAATGGGCTTGGCTCACCAACTTAAACCAGGTTCATACATACTCCGTAGTGTTAAAAAAAGAACTAAGCCGTTACACTGTATTCCCAGGAAGACTGAACTCAAAATAGATGGCTGATGTAAGCGTAACCATGTATTATGCAAAGTCAAGTATCTCTTTGATTTGATGACACTGAATGATGCAAAGTTAGGTAATTGGAAAGGCTGAGTCCTTTAGCTGTGGCCTTTCTTCAGTCAAGTGTAAATACAATTTTGAAGAGGAGCAAAGAAACCAAACTCATTTCCATTTTTGCTTGCTTTGCATTGAGCATGCTAATAAGACCAACCACTGACTGACGTATAATATGGCGTACTTGATATTTCCAGGGAGCATCTATGAAAAATTTAAACGAAAGAAAGTTAGTGTGTAAAATAAAATCATCAGTAAACCATGAAGGATTTGAACTTTTTTGAGTGCTTCGACTTTTCACTTCTCCATGAAATCTATTTCTGCCTGATCAGAATATTGACATGCAACCTAAGCCAGATTCAACAAAAAGACTTGAATTGCAAACCGAAACTACAACCAACTAATAAAAGCAAAGTGGCATACAGTCTCATAAATAACATTCTAAACTTGTTTGTATCTCCATCAATAAAACGACAAAAACATTTCATCCAAGTAAATGCAGTCAGTAAGCATCTAGTTCCTCACTGGAACAGCGCGATTATCAACCTTGCTTGGTTTATAATCTTAAAGTTTCAGAATTTCAAAAGTTTTCGAAAGTTCTTGGTTATTAATATGTATTATAAATTAGATACTTTCCATACCCATCCCATCCCATATCATCCCAAATCGTTAAATATCCAAAATGTATCATATCTGTAATCGGTAATAGCATATAAACGGACCAAGTTACCCCAAAGTGTACAACTGCATGTACATTGTACATTCCTTATGCCGCTTGTCTCCATAATTTGGTAAGTTCATAGATCATGGATTTCCTTATCTGTAACCATTTATAAAGCAAGAATAACACGCAAGAATCCCCTCGGTTAGCTAATCTTGTATCTTTGTTTCGGGGTTTGCGGAAATGAACCACCAATGCTAAGCCGTAAGCTCTCCTAGAATCTGAAAATTTTTATCAGGAAGCGACAATGCGGAATAAGACAGATTTTTGAACAATGCAGAGATAAAAGCTGAAGTAGTTGTACTTGTACTTTACTACAAAGTTACCTTTGTGTACTGACTTCCTCATAATAATATAGTCAAATACAAAGATCAGACTGTAGACATCGTGTCTGACTATTGACTATGAATGCTAATTCATTTTTATACAACATAAAATCCGATTTCCACATTCAAAATCATTGCTGAACATACACTCCTTGCTTTCCCGGCTTAATAATACAAAGTCAAATCAGTACACAATAACGCACGTATACTGATGTTTGAGGTAGTAAAGTTATATTCTCCATTACACACAAAAATTCCCCACGAGGCAAGACTTGTCTTCAAGTGGGCAATATAATATGCGGGTCGTGTTTTATTCAGAAATTCTCTCTGATTTTATTTAGAGAACGTGGACTACAGTGTTATAAAGAATGAAAGACGAAACTGTCATATCATCAACCCCTATATTATCAAACAATACATATATATTCTGTCAAATAAAAGATATTCTCACATTTTGAAAGTCTAGCGTTATATTATAAAACTCATATGATTATATATATATATATCACAAAAAACCACCCGTAACTGTCGCATCTTTTTATGAAATGAAATTGGAAAAGTTTGACATTCAGTCGGTCTACAATGCTTTTCTCTTTCTTAAATTCAATTGTTTCCATCCGTCTTTCCTCCCGGGAAACCACTTTGGCAAGGTTATAAGGGCACTTGTCTTTTTCTCCTGGTGAGCTAAGCCCTCGAAACGAAAAAGCATATTATGCATTCTGTAGAAATTTTTGGTTGTTTCAAATAAGATGTTACAAGGCATATATGGCGGAATAATACTTTACAAAGGAAATTGACATATACTATCTAATGCATATACATATACATTTAAAAAGTAGATGAATCATATCGATCTAGATGTCTTTGAAAGACAGTCTCATTTCTTTTGTAATACAGGTAGGCAGATGGCAAAGAAAGCCTAGACCAATAAAACTATATGTAGTGGAAAGTTGAGATGAAGTAAAATGGTGAAGGGCATGAATGTTTCCATATTCAAACTGTAGGGAACTTAACACTAAGGAGAAACTATATAGATTTTGAGTTAGACGAAGACCCTTATTGCCTGTAGGGAGATTCATTCTCTTGCAAGTACTTGAACATCATCGTCATCATCATGCCGTCTGCCGTCATGCTAATCTAGCGAAAAAATGTAAGAAAGGCATGAAAAACAAATGAATGCATTTGGATGGCTATGGCTTCCATATATTTACTTGGTATTAGCTGTAATGCAAAGTAACGTTGAACGTTGTAATAATCCGGAAGCATTCCTCACAGCTCCATTTTCCTACTACTGCGAATTTCTAGATCAAAGAATATTCAAAAGCCTGCTGTCTTCCAATTTCTTTTGTTCTAAAAAATCTTTATTAGTCAAGTGAAAGCACTTGAAGGACCTTCTGCACTGTCAGAATCTATTCAAATAGGAAAAAAGAGAGCGAGTCAGAGGGATGTGATGTGAAGATCACAAGAACTTTTTGGTTTTGTGCACCATCTAAACTCAACCTTTCATTCTCATGTTATCATTATGTGAACAAGACCGTGAAACAAGTCAAGTTTAAAAATCTGATCGTGCCTCCTTCGTCTCATTCATAAATGAATAGTAAGTAAGCCACTCAAGCACACCAAAGTACTAATAATAAGGGGAAAGCCATTTCTACAATTTCACATGCACAGATATGCATTCTAATTCAATAGATGTAATAACTCAATAATATTCTTATGGGTATGGGTATACAATAGTTATATCTTACTTATCATGTCATATATAATTTGCCTTTATTATTTTCATATAATTACGTCATTATAAGTATATCGTGGTAAAAATCAAGTTTTTTTCTCTCAAGAGAACGAACGGCAGGTTTGGATAAGGATGATGTGATGACGGATGGAATTCTTCAATGATCTTGTTTAAGTTAATGTCTGTATAATTGGAACATACATTCACATATTTTCCGTAGTACAAAATGCAACCAACCATGAAGTAAGAATGAATGAGCTTACATGAATGAAGATGATTTGGCACAGAGATAATTTTTTATACCTTTTCCCATCGTTTACATACATTGTTAGCTGGACGGACAAAGTTCTATGGAAAGATTTTGGAGAAAATTGCTGGCTTGTGGTGTGTACGGCTATATCTGTATCATGCAATCAAATTCCCACACGTTGGTAGGTACACTTCACGCAGTAGGTTAGTTTACGTCATGTATAGCTTTCCCCCGTATTTCAGATCCGAAAGCAAGATACATAGAAATTCAGTCAAGCAGTAATCAAAACAGGGGCAAAGCAAAGGCAACGAGTTGTGCACACCGTTCCTGTCCCTTTAAATTTTCTTTCAAGTTTCGACGGCCGATCCACCACATTAGGATCTGTCCATAGTTTATGTGAATTCAGGCCTGAAATATGAATGGGATTATGAGTTTTATGAGCTCACAAACGCTTGAGTGCATATTTTGAATGTATGGTCAAATGGTGAGGCATCACAGCAGTTTTGTCACCGTCTAGACCGTATTCTTTTACAATATAAAGGAACATTATGATAATAATCTGTCATCAGTGCAATGAAAAATTACATTCCAATCCGAAAGCTACTGTTTTCATGTTTTATTTACTGATCCCTAATTTCTTTCGTGAAACTTTGAGAAAATGCTTAATGAAGCATGTGAAATAATTCCTTTGTGATGCTAGCAAATCCAGGATTTTCACACGACTCATTGACTTGAGGTCGCTAAGACCTTAAGTATATTAAACTGAATAGTTTGTCCCAAATGAATGGAATGCACAAGCAAATTTGTTTGAATATGCATAAATATGTAAATATTTTATATTGTCCTCTAATCATTGTTTACATACATCTTCGTATATTCAAGGTAGCTTATTGAATATTAACATAAAACAAGGAATACCTATGTTTTGCTGCCTCTTTCCTAATTTACCACAACACTTTCAAAAAGTATCATCATTTCTGATCAAGAGATATCACTTGTACACACTTCATTTTACTACAAGATTCTTGAACACGATAACAATCCCATGTAAGCATCATTATAAATCATTTCGAGTTACCTACTTGTAACGGAATACCTTGATGATGTATTTTAGTTTAGGAAAGGACTACTTAAACTGTTTGAGTGACTTTTATGAGTAGGTGTATATGTAATATGGGGTTTCATACATCTATGCGTGGATGAAGGATACGCGATACACCTTAAATGAACGGAAATGAAGTATATATGTGTATGAATTGTATTGTAATCTTGTACTGATACTCACAAGTGGTAAGCATCGCCACGAACGATTACGTTTTATAATTATGTACTAACTAAGACTGCCAATAAATTCTAGGGCCGAATCGAGTATTTTGTAAGTGACACTTATGCTTACTTCATACTTGTAGCACTACTTGGTGCCTCGAGCGTCCTTTTTTACCCTCTTTTTTAAGCGATGCAATATCCACAAATCCTTCTAGTAAGGATAGCTACTTCATTTCATATTTCATTTTTTCTGCTTTATTCTAAAAAACCCCATCATCATCATCATCATCATCAATGATATATATAGGTAGCTATGTACTATACCATGATGAAAGAAGCATCATCATCAGTGTTAGCATAGTTTACAGAGCTTATGGTTAAGTGTTTTGTCCGAGAGGGTTTACAAGTGAGAAGTAGTAGTGAGAGAGTGAGTGCACTACTTTTGATAAATACGCCATATTATACCATTTTTTGAGTACATGTACATAAAATGCATCATCACACCACATCACATTTTTATATTATATCGTCGATTCACGGAAGAGCAGTGTACACAATAAATTTTTTTTATGAAAGCCGTTATTGCACCAACTGTTTAAGTGCACGTAATACTTATATTTGTATTTCAGAACTTGTGATTCAATATCATTTCACACATTGAATGTACGTACGCTAGAGTTGCTCCACTGGATAAAATTTACAGGGTATTAACTCTTTTAAAATGATGCTTTTATCGTAATCCTACTTTTACGGAACTGTTTGACTGAAAATCGGTGGTTGTAGTATTTTCAACACTTACAATCAGAATCAATTGCTGAATAACATTTTTTATTAGAAATATATCAATAATCTCATATAACTTTTCTCACCTTATATACTAGCAGACAATTTCTTTGGTAAGAAATGGAATTTACTTTGTTGTGGCTGTTGTATATGATAAGGATGGATACGTTTTATATACGCGTTGCAGTACATTATATGCATTGTTAGTGTAACTCTAATGACGAATTTCTCACATTTTTTTTCATCTTGTACCACCACCTGAAGTGATGATGTAGAGACGAGCAATAATTTACAGATCTGTGGATTTGACTTGACATCCTCTTAACTCCTTTTTCCCAAAAAGCTTGAGGGCCCTTTTTTACACTTGAAGAACTGAAGAATCTTCACCCTTACAAGAGCTTAAATGAGAAAGTGTGTGTGAGTGTTATGTTGTGTTGAGACTGTTGAGGTAAAGGTGACGAGAGTAGGATAATATAACAAGGTTTTCCTTGGAATTATTCAAAAGATGTTCTAGGCGTAGATTAAGAGGACAATGGGAAGAAAGAGTAATAGTATTAAAGTGAAGTAGATCGGGATTACATATTAATGGGGCTACAATCTACCAAAGCTAGGTTCCTCTTTAATGATTTTGTACTCATGCCGGGCGAGTAGGTTGACAAGCTTGATTGACTTGACAAGTGGGCTAATGGGAACAGGGATTAGATTTAGATTTAAAAAATTAAAAAATCTTTCGGTATGTTATTATGCTGTGCTTTGCAAGACTGTCTGAAAATCTGGAAAAGATTTTGTAAGCTAATAAACCTGCTATTGCTGCTATTTTTAGCTTAAAATTATGTGCTAATCATGGACGTATTGTACCATATTTTGCTAAGCAGGCTTCAAGAAGAAAAAAAAACATTCAAAATTTTATATGCTAATATGTTGAAATTGATTTTATATGGTTATTTGAGTCGATATTGATCAGAATTATCATCAGACAGGACTTAAAAAGGAGCCAAGTGTCTTTTTCCGCTTGAAACACCTCTCCTTCTCACCATCCTTCCTGATGGCGAGTTGATCAATCTCCCACACTCAGAATGTTGACTCATGTTTAAGTTCACTTTACGTGAAAGCAATGACTTCCATCACTGATTACTGGTCTGGAGAGTCAAGTCGTGCTTAGCACTGGTGGGTGGCTCTTTCACTCCATCACCGTCATCAATTCCGAAACCAGAAGTACTGCTTACTTTTACTACCGATACTTTTCCATCACCTCTTCCTCTTCGACCTCTTCTCTTCAGTGCACACTTACATTTTACTTACACCGACTCTTCGGCGATATGGAGAAGAATCATTGAGAAGTGGAAGAACAAGCCGACAATGGCTCTTAGTTGCCCACCAAGATGACACTCATGGACGACCCACCGACCATATCATCATCGGAGGACGAAAAGCATTATAAGAGGAAAAAGGACCCTCAGCAGTTTCAAGTCGTCGTCACCACCGCGTCTCAACTGATATATACTCACCGTTAGCACTACTTACTACTGTATACTATGTAAAACTGCCACTTGGCTCAAAGGACTCTTTTTTAGTAATACAAATATAGCAACTGATGCCAAGTGCCATTGCAAAGACCAGCGTATGTATTCTGTCTTCTTCTGTCTACTTCTACACAACTGCCACTACTCTCTCTCTCTCT
>JAQGAP010001622.1:0-18852 GCA_034697805.1 Orchesella bifasciata
GGAACAACACAGAGAGAAAGCCACAATTTTAGACAAACAGAATGATTGCTGGTTTGCTATTCCGTTGTAGAGTATATAGAAGCGTATACTTCTGGTCCGAAGTGATACAATAGCAATAGGGGCAGGTACCACTTATCTGGCACAAGACACGATACAAGATACTTACTCTCCTTTAGTTTACATTACACACTTTCGGATAGAAAAGGAAGAGAGGATATTTCTACTGAGCAAATAGAGTATCAAATTTCATTGATGATGCGGTGAGAACAAATAGGGCTACGGCTGCCTTTAACCTTTCTCCACTTTGCTATCTCCCATGTCTTATTACATTTTGTATCAAGAAAGTTATAAAAGATTGATTTCCTCAATCGGCTTTCTGATGCCGGAACCCAATTCAACAAATCAAGCTCGGGTAACCCCAAACCGAAGGACACGCGATTGCGAACGTGCCTTTGTTAATTAGATTTCATCTCTTATCAAGTTAAATGAATTTTATCTCATGCTCCTACTCTAGACCCAGTTTGAATAAAGCTTCACAAAATTACACGTTACATAACATATAATAATACAGATAATATGCTGAAGGTTTTTGCCATTAGCACATAAAGTTTGCGGAAATACTTGAGCATTTGAGGGCATTCATTTAATGTCAATGAAAAACTGCACAATGGCAATGAAATGAAATAGCACACCGTACTATATAATTAATACAAACATTAGCAACGGTTATTGGGGAAAAGTGGAAAATTAATCTAGAAGCAAAACGATGGCTGAGTATTGAGGGAAGAGGTTTTCTCCTCCGTGCACTATCATCAAGACTTTCAAGGAGAAGGAGAAGTCACTTCAGCTGCAGAGCACTTCATCTAAAAACTTTAACATGATAGAACATGACATTATTTTCTTATACACGTGCCTATAATACATACAATCCACTTCAAAACTATGACTAGGAGCCACATTCTATGCTCAAATCTGGATAAAATTGATAGCCATATAGAATACATTAAGATATGGTGAAAGTGAGTTGAGCTACTCCATCCATGTACTTAATCACGAAGCTCTGGCTATTTGTACAACCACTCTTCCACTTAGAGTGGGAAGAAACTGATGTTTTACTTGTGTGAGTTGTATGCATTTTGATTTTCTTTGTTTATTTTATTGTACAGGATGAATTCCGACGCCTCTACGCTCAGCTTGAGGAGCTTAAGGAGAGAAATATGAGACTAGGGAATAGGCACTTGGTGGCCAAGATAGCAGCTATGCAAGAAGCCGCAGATAATATACTTCAGGCACCAAGTCAAATCAATGGTCAGTCCCACGCTCTGCTGCAACAGCAGCTCCATCAACTTTCTCCAGGGAACAATGGTTGTGGTGGGAATGGCGGGGGGAGCAGTAGTGCTGGCTCCTCTGGTCATTCTCCGAGCACAAAAGGAAAATCTCCTTCAGCCTTCGGTCCGCTCTCTGATATCTCAGAAGAAGAGAATCCTCTTCAATGTCTATCAGGACACGCCCAGCCTTTTAAAGGACGAGGAGGACCCAAAGTGCTGGAAACTTCTATAGACATCGTAATCCAGAGTGATTCCAGCCGGAAGACAGTTTCGGAATCGGGTGACAATGAACAAGAAACTAATCTAAATAATGGATCCTGTCCTCCACATGGCTCGATGTCAGACAAGAAAACGACGATGGGAAAAGTTGAAGATTCTAGTAATCCTAACAATGCCAGTTTTGAAGGGATTACGAAAAAGGATGGAGTGACGGAAAACTCGTCCTGTCAGCTTACAACTACTTTTACTTCTTCTGACAGTGCCTACAACAAGCAGACAACATTTGCTCCGGATGCGTCAGCCCTGCTCAGAGAGGGAGCGAATGACAAAAAGTCTCCGGAAGTGAGCATCAAAGAGAAAGGAAGTGTCGAGCCTTCAAGCGCATCGCCCAACTTCAATAAACAAGGCACTCCAAAATCCATTGGAGGAGTCCAGGATAATATCCAAAACGTTTCATCAACATCCCTCCAACCATCCGCTCCAGCAGGAGGAAAACGTTCACCCAACACGACCAAGAAGCAGCATCGGAATAAAAAGTCGAGTCCTTCAGCCTCGCCCTCCAAGCAGCAAGAAGCCGGTGGTGGTGGTGAAAGCTCGAAAGGGAAATCTGAAAAGCATCATCAACAGCCACCAACTTGTCAAAAATCTGGAGCTCCTCCCGAGGAAAAGACGGTGAATCACAAGGATGCCGCAGCGTCAGGTAGTTCAGCTGGAAATGGAAGTGGTAGCTCACAAAAAATTATTCTTGATTTAGATGACAAATCTCGTTTCACGGAAGAGATCACTGTTTGATCAGAATTTTTCGCTGCTGCTTCTGCCACAGTACAAAATCCATCTTATGCCGTCAGAGCAGCTGCTGGTTGTGCATTTCCGTCGACAAAAGTCGCACCAGCATAATAAGCATGGTGGTGGGTAGTGGTCCATGCAGGAAAAAAGCAGCAGTATCAAAAGAAAATATTGTATTTTTTTGCAGTTTTTTCTCCCTCCTTTCAAACAACTCTGGAATTGGGAATGTGATGTGCTCATGCATGTATTCATGTTTGTATGCATTTGGAATCTTCATAAATCATACATAACATGTGTATGCATATAATATATGGGTGCTCTTTCTTATTCATTCACCATATTTTTGATTCTGTATAAAGAGAAAGTAGCACATACATGAAATAGGATAAGTAGGCTTAATATGGCATAAAAACGTAGCATATAAGTGGATGTACATATAAGCTGTTTTGTACTAAAGAAAAATCAAGATGACGGGATGACGAAACCAGCAGATGATTTAAAATACAGACCTATAGAACCAATGTATATGTCTTTATAAGCTCGATAACTCTTCCTGATGTTCCTTCTTTAACTTTTCTCCCAGAAAAATGAGTTCGTCATTCAAGCTCAAGTTATTTCATGCACAATCCATTGTCCATTTCTGTTTCCCTTTGTAGAACTCCTTAGCTGGGTGGAACGGTCAATTTTTATCTTATTGAACGCTGTGTTTAACAAAGCATGTCGTAGTTTTCAAGCATTCACCATTACATATTAGTTTCAATGGGGTGCTTCACAATTGAGTACAAATTTCATTCAGCTCATTATTAGAACTCTTGGAAATGTTAACAAAGAGAAGCTTAGAAAAGAGAAAGAGACAATTTTTATATTTTTGAGCTCAAGTTCCATAGATAAAAGTTGCAAATACATAACCTGACAACAGTTCACCTGTTTATATTATATCATCATCATGTGTATATGTATATATGAGCCAAAACATGTCATGCTCCCTGATGTCTTTCAAAGATTCTGAGATTCGCCAACTATGTATGAAGCTCATTTTTATGTCGTCTCCAGCATCAGCATTTGGAACAGTAATTTTTTTAGGTTGACTTGCTGTAACATTGTTGATGTGGTGTGTGCTGTTTGCCGAAGCATGTGCGTATACATGCGGCATACTTAATAGTTTACGCTCAACAGGGTAATGTAGTGAAAGTAAACTGTACCGTTTTTACAGTTCCTGCTTGATAACCAAATCGTAGTCAAAGGAATACAAATGATGTGGTTGAGGGAGCAAACTATATGTTGTTAGTTAAGTCTTGTTGGATGGGGTTGGGATTTTGCTTTTAGTAGTCGCATCTAGTCACTTGTCGTTTCCCTTTTTTCAGAAATATCAAACAACTTTCACTAATGATGCAAGGGCAATATCATAACAAGCCAAGGGCGACCTCCATTTTTAGAAGATTGTAGATCTCATAGGAAGTGGTTCTATTAGAAACATTTAAGCTCTAAGTTTGGAGTACCAACTACCAACCTTATGTTAAATGTTGATTCATACTTACTTTATTAGCTCACCTTCGAGGAATAAACGAAATGAATGAGTTGTTTTGAATTTTCGACTTTTATATATATACCTCGGGCAATGTCATCACTTTCTCTGTGTAACTTATGTACACAAATTCATGCTTGGTCATATACTTTATAATACACATGACTGCTAACTGATGATGACGCGTTTGCCACAAACTGCTAAATTGGAATATAAACTGCATACATTCTATTTTATTTTCATCGCACGGTTTGCTGCATCTCCAAAGCATAAATCAGTCAGGGATCAGCGTGCAAATTTGCACTCCTGGAGTGCTATTTTGCACTCCACGATGGGGTGCTAATTTGCACTCCTGGAGTGCAAAAACGCATTCTAGGAGTGCAAATTTGCACTCTAAAAATGTGGAGTGCAAATTTGCACTCCTGGATTAGAAGTTTGGATCTGTAGAACTTAAATGTTTGAATAAATCAGAAAAAATATTGAGTTACGATTCTAGCATTGTAAGGACACCACTTGGCGTTAGTATTTCAAAAATATATGTTTTGAAAAAGCATATGTTACGTTATGAAAATTTGGTGGCAGTCCTTTTCGAAATTAACTGCAAGTCGGTGCAATACAAAATAACTTATGTACATATCAATATAAACGAATGCTATAATAATTTTGGTCTCAAATCTGATTCAGGGTGCAAATTTGCACTCCAGGAGTGTTAATTAGCACTCCTACCAAAATCAGGAGTGCTAATTTGTAACCTTTAAACAAAAAATTAATTTAAACTATGCCAGGCATTTAAAAAATTCAGAAAAAATTGACAACAATTCCTTGTCAATTATAATAATTTTGTAAGCAAAAAACTAAATTTTACCGCAATCGGTTTTCCTGATAATTAATTTTTCCATAAAATAAGTTTAAAATTAAAATTCTCAAGTTCCACACGGTGAATTTTTTTCCACACGGTGAAAAATTCTTAAATATGGAGTAGATTCAGAAACCAATTTTTAATTTAGTGACCACTCAAGTATGCGCGCGACCAAAAAATATCAAATTTCAGTTCAAACAATGAGTGCTAATTTGCACTCCTGGAGTGCAAATATGCACGCTAAAGGCCATTTTCTTGTCATTCTTGATTTGGTTTGTATTTTGTATGTAGTAATGAAATGGTGAAATTAGGAACAGAACGAAACCAAAAAATTTCAACCATTTCCAGAAATACATGCTAAATAACTATGAGTATTTCCTCTTTTTGATTTAATGATTATAAAGTAGTTTGTCTTCCAATTAGACAAACTTTCGGTGTCGGCTGAGAGCTCATTTCTTGACAACATTCACCAATAACTTTTAGGGAATCTCCTGCGGTGAATTTAATAACAAAACTTTCTTTTTTCCTTGAAAAATGTTGAATCACATACAATATTTTCACCGGGTGGTCCATTTTTATAACTACGGCTTTAACGGTACTTCTGCCAATTGTCACACATACGCCAAAACTTCAAAACAAAAACTTGCTTTTCCGGAATATTTTGAAACTATGAATATGACCGTTTATAAATTTTTCATTAGAGTAAAGTTGTCTGAATACTGAAACCTCACGAGTTTTATACTTACAAAATCCCAAGTTCACAAAGAAACTCGAGAGTTCGATTTTGCATGTCATAAACACCTTGAATGCTAAATGCTTTGTCTCTGAATGAGCTCTTCTATAATATTTAAGAATGTTTACTAATTCGTTTTCTTTCAAATTTACTCTAACTTTCAACTGTTTACAACGTTCCATTACTTACCATCCTGATAGAGAAAGCATTGGAAATCTTCAATCAACAGTAAGCAAACAAAATTACAGAAACTCTATTCAAGGAAGTTATATAACGCGTAGTTAAATATTAAAAAAGAAGGGAATCAAAAATTCTAAGAAGCGCTAATAATTCTTGTGTTGTGTGCCCGAAACTATACAACCATTGGATTGAAGCACCCTTAATTTCCAACCTTACTGTTTTACTTGCACTTCACTTAATACTCAGACTGTATTAAGCACATAATGTTACGTATATTCCACACCATTGGGGCACACTTCAAGCCAAGTCGAGTGTTCTAATCAGTTTTTCACCTTTTATCACAATCCCATCTTTTACACGTTTTTATTTAATATATTTCGTGGTGAAAGTGAGGCGTGAAGAGGACATCTCATTAAAATTCTAAGAAACCTTCCTTTCATATGAACTGCAAGAGAGAAGTCATTAGGCAGAAAAATTATTTCTCATTCAAGGGAATTCCATACTTAATTCTTTTCTAATGATCAAATTTTTAGACTGAAGAAAAAGTAAGGTGGCACACAAAAGAGCAGTTTGGGAGCCGCAAAGAAATGCAGAGAAAGTCCTCTTTTGTCGATAACACTAACTGCTTCGCATATTGAAAAATGTTTATATAGTTTGATGTTCCTTAAGTTGATGTCACATTTTCTTCTTGTCTTACTCTTTTCTCATATTTTTTACAAGAGTCATATCATGTCGTGTGAACGGAAATGGAAATCATTTTGGCGAAAAGTGTTTAAATGAAATGCCTCAAGTGTGTAAAATATGTACATCAGCTATGTGATAAAAAACGAGGGGCTTTGAGTGTATGATAATCACATACAAGAATAATTCACCATTTCATTTCATGTTTTTATATCCCTATGCATTCCTTTATATGCTCCTCGATGGTTTGAGGGAAAGCACTTTATTTGGTGAAAGTGGAATAAGGTTGAAATTTGCAAAGGGAAAAATCTCATATTCTTTATGCATGTGTTGCTGGCTTTGATAGTGAAATGGAATTTTTCTGGGAGAATGTGCAATTTTTTTGGTAGACATCGTAAAAACCCACAGCAGAAAACATGGGATGGATAGTTATAAAACGAAATAGCACATTCGCTATGGCTGGGCCTGGCCTAGGATTCTTCTCGTAAACAGAATTGTTTACACATTCTGATTTATTGCCGACTGGTATAAAATGTATGATATGTTTTGATGAAGACTTGAAGATGAATAAAGTACATGTGAACGCTGCTAACGATAAGAAAAAAAGAGAAACGTTTCAAACTTCAAAACCCTTGCACAGAACCAACACGCGAGAATGGTTTTACCACGACGATTTCTACTGTTTAGTGCAGTGTCACTTACACACGTAGAAAAATGATGTGTACATTATTCATAGAAACAGAATTTACTCTCTTGAGGTGGCAGTCTGGATACATCAATAGTTTGTTCATGCTGTTGCAAGATTGACATGACATGTGAAAGAAAATGAAGACATGAGAAAGTACCTAGTCAGTACATTTACTACATTCCATCATGAGTTACTGAGTTACATAACAAAATAGGTTTGAACCGGAATGGCATTTATTTATTTCCTCCTTTTTTGAACTAGTTTACACCTTGTAAAATCCTTTTAGTATACAACTCAACTACATTCTTGGTACCTCAGAGCTTTCTCCGTGTTTTATATGGAGGAGGCAATATTTGTTCATGACGTGATGAATGTCATGAAGTAAAATAAAAGAGAGATTTGTTTTGCCTCACATTCCATAAGTGTTGCACACTTTTTGTTTATGTACAGTGTACATATTTGTATTATTTTGTGTGTCTCTCTCAGATTTTATAATTTTATTCGTTGTTTTACTGCTCACAATAAACTTTGGCTGTGCTAACACGAACATAACTCTGTCAAATGTCACGTCATATTTGTTTGCAACATTGCAACTGACAATGACAACCAATCCCGGTTTCAGTAGACTATACGTATATAAGTAGAGCGTGTTATCGTAAACTACATCTATAACAAGCTAAAGCGTTCTTCTTACAACGTTTTTTATCATTCGGTTTCCTACACATATATGAGCATGCCTAGCCGGTGGAGAAATGAACAATGCACTCGAAAGTAAAGTAGGACTAAAGTGGAGTACTCTAATTAAATCTTGGCGAGAAAGGTCAAATGTAGTTTTAGGGAACCTTATCTGTCATGTACTGCATGCAAGAAACTTGCGAGTCGTAAGAGCTCATGTTCATCATCACTGCCCTTACTTTCTACATAGTTCTTATTCCCTTAAGCAGTTTCTGCCAGGAGGTAGTATGTATGTAGCTGTGTGAAAGTACATGTAAAAATATTTTCAGAATTTGACACATCAACGACCGTTCCTACCAGGATGGAATCGTTTTATCCAACCTGATACACATAAAAATATAGCTAACATAACCAGTTTTCCTTCCTTTCTCCTGCTGTCCGTTGCATGAACCAAGATAAACCAAGCAAGGTAAATTGAAAAGCGTTGAGGGAAAGCGAAAGAAATCCCGTTCAAACCCTGTCTATTTTTGTCATTTTACTGCATACAAAATGTTGTGTTATGTAGAGCGTGAAAGTATTATAAAACGGTTAGTGGTAAAAGGATGCTTGAGTCTTACATAGCTATGTACTATATTTACTTATGATTAAGTAATTATACTGGTTAAATTAAAAGAGAGTGCTGTTATAAGGTTTGTTGTCCCATTGTTGTTTATTGGAGACCCACAGTTTCGACCATTTTTACACTCTTGGGGCCCCTTGAGATTTAAAATGATCGGAATTGAGGGTGAAAGTAATTGAGCCCACAAATATTATATATTATGCATATCTACTTCCATTTCTCTGTTCGTCCTTCATAGAATTTTCTATTTTTGTATCAGTAGATCGAAATGCTGACTGAAAGGGAAAGATCAGCATCAACAAAAAAGAAAAACTCGTGTAGATTTGATTGAGCCCAAATTCATCAGTATAAAACCATATTCGTTATGATTTATGAGGATTAGTTATTCCGTCGGTGATACTGAGAACGAGTATGGGATTTATTCTGTGATGTTACAATTAGTATGGAGTGCATAAATTATGTACCAGGTAATGCGTCAAGTTTTACCATATAAATTGTACGACTTATGTAAATTGAAAGTTATGATTAGTCTATTTAACGATTTTAAATTATAAAATAAAATAGCGTCAACATTCTTTGTGGATTAAGCTAACAATTGTTTAATAAACCGTCATGCCCAATTAAACTGTTTAAGACCTGTGAAAGCCAAGTATTTGGGAATCAGGAATACATGTATTCTGCAAACCTGACTTCTAAAGTTAATTTAATGACACGTAATATATAGCAAGAAGCATATTCTTGTTCTTGCTGCTTTTTCGATGCTGCTGCATCATCGGTGCACTACTACACATACACGAAATCATGCTTAGGCTTATTACATGATATCGTGTATGGCACAATCGGATTTATGGGGTAAGATGTGACCTGACAGTAAAAGGAGTAAAATAACTTTCTAAAGTTGAAAGTTTACACATGTAATGATTGAATGATTATCAAGTAACTAGCTACCGTAAAGTATAAAACAGATTGATGGCCAAATTGCAATTTAAATGTGTGGTGAAAAATTAAAACTTATGAATGAATACAAACAAAAATGAATTTTCCAAAAGAACCTACAGAATATTTTGATTGTATAGGGCAGCCCCAGGTAAATCCAGTACGAGTAGAGTTAACTAATCTCAAAGTCCGCATTGTTGTGCAAGTAAATGTTATTCATATAAACTTACCGAAAATCATTATGCACGCCTGCCTCTCAATGTGCGTAATTGCATTTAAAATTGATTGCTTAGTTCGGGAGTTTCGCCAATTTTATGACTTATAATCTATCACGTACCAATCAAATACTACATCTATCAATCAAACAGTATAAATTCAATAACATTCCAAAACTCAAATAATTGTAGGATTAGCCATAATACGCGTTCACATTTCTGACAACTAATTCATCCGATTTATCTAAAAATCGTTGCATTGTAATATGAAAAATGATATAATATTTTTACTCATTGTGATACATGTTGAAAGTTACCCGCTGCTATAAAGGTAACTAAGTAGGTTTGAAACGTTGAAAACTACCATAATCGTATATAATGACTAATTGCATTCTATGTTATATTCGTGGTATATATACATCTTACATTGTATTGGCGTGTATTTTATGTAACCTTCAATTCTTACACAATTAACCTTATAATAAACTCGTGTTCGCTATCAAAATACTTTCATGTTATGAAGTACCATACAAATTGTTTATTCCATAAAAATTATTGCATATTTCGGAACAATACAAAAATAGAAAGGAGGAAAAGGATAACACAACTATTGAGAAAGTTATAGGGAACTACAGGGATCTGCATTGCATTTTTACTTTTTGTGTTTTCTCAAGTTTACATTTTTGGCAAGACTTCATTATCCATTTACGAAACGATTTGAAACGGCAAGTCCATTTGTACGAACAAGCCGAAGTTTGTAAAATATTTATTGAAAGCTCGTAGACTCTAAAGGAGAGACTACCTCTTCCCATAAAGCATGTATTTTAATTTGACAATCACAAAATGAATTCCAATTTTGAACACATGTCTAAAAGATTTGACTGTCACTGTTTAAAACAATTAAATGCACCTCTGAAAACTAAAAATGAATCGAAGTTTGGTTGTGCAAAGAACTGTAATAGGAAATACGATTTATTGGCATATTTTAGTTAAAGTTTAAGTCAAAATCCCATTTTGTTTCAGGACTGCTTTCACCCACTTTCACCTTTTGACGGAATGTATTGAGATTGTGAATTGTGACCCCATTCATCAACACAGGTTACTTTTATCATCCAAAGATCCCAAACTTTCTTCAATATGCCGATCTTCGTGTTACAACGACAAAAACTACGGAGTGCCATTTAGAAACAGCGCAAACTTTTCTGCAACCAAAAGTGATGTTGTTGATGTCCTTGCAAGTTGCATGCATGCCAACCTAATAAAATACAATGCATCCTTTCTTAATTTAGCACGCGATGTGCGCTGTGCTGTGATTGCGATAGAGGTAGAACAAAGTTTTGTTATCACATACTATATATGCTATACACGCATTGGCTATACGCTATACATTGCAACAGCGGTATGAGAATGAAGACCATTGTAACCTGCTGTCATTCTACGAAACTTTCTTCTTCCTATGTCGTATCAGCTTTCACTGACCTTGTGAATGAAAAATAGACGCTTTCAATTTAGGGAACTATTTTTGGAGATTACGACAATGCATCTGGAGGGTATCGGGATCGCATCATTTGAAGAACAAGTAAAGATATTTCCTATCCTTTTCTTTTCCAATCATTTAGACAAATATTCGCTGGTGGCCTACATGAATGAGAATTATTGCAGAGTGAACATGATTCCCATGCATTCTTCCTGTCAGTTGTTTTTGTAAGTTGTATCTATAAATTCCAGAATGCTCAACACGTAATCGATGACCACATTGACTTATTGCTAGTATGAGAGTCATGTCCTTAATGTATTCCAAAAAAAAAAACTTTTATTTTGTTAAAAAAAACCACTGACATAGAGAATTTAGTGTTTTTAAATAGAAAGTTTATTGAATTAAAGCAATGAATATATGATCATACTTCATTCAAACATATTTAAAACAAACAAATTCATGTTTCCCCAATACTTATACTCAGCAACAGGTTTTTTACTTCATACACACATTGGATACATACGTACTACATACTTTAGAATTTAAGAGATACCGTTATGTTACAAAAATTAGCTTCGGTAGCGTGCTGTTAACTTACTGTAACTTAATGATGGAGATTAAGTTACTCTCAAATATTTATAACGCGAGATAACTTCTGAATTCTGTTAAGGAGAATATCACCTTGCTTGATTGTAGACTGGTACTGCCAATTCTTGTTATCAGGACGAGTTGTTTCCACAATGCCTAAAACCAATGGAAAGAGAAATTATTAAATTTGCTTAAAGTTACAGAATGTATCTATGTCTCTGTCTTTACACCACAAAGGGCACGTACAAATAGTAATAATTATATTTAACTCACCAGACACTTTGTCAATTTTACAATGAAGTCGCCCTGCAGCAATAAAGCGATGGAGTTCTCTATCAATAAAGTCCTTGGTGACTCCGAAGGAATTCGCCATATAATCCAAAGTTAAACTGCTATACGACTCAAGTAGTTGAGAGTATGCCTTAATTCTCATTTCACGTACGTAGTAACGATAATGAGGATTGAGAAGACGGTCTTCCTTCAGCTCCTGCAATAATATAACATTAAAATGTTATAACTTCCACTCATCAATCCTATTTTAGCCCAACATGACATGACATGCAGTAAATTAATATCTAAATCTCATTTTACCGTCTCAACATCTGCCAGTCGTTTAAAGAAATCTCCATACTTGCACTCGTACAACGACATCATGTAAGTTTTGAGTTTAGGTTGTGAGTGAAGGACTTCTTGAATTTCAGCTCCCTCGATGACCTTCTCCTTAAGTTCATTACGTGGCAAAGCAACCATGCTTACAATCACGGTGTACTTGACAAAATCAATGTAATCCATCAGTTCATACGAGGTGAAAGTTGAAATCGTCTCCAAAAAGAGATCGGCAGCCGTCTTGAAGTCTCGGATAGCCATGGCGTACATTCCCTATTACAATGAGAAAATTCGTTAAGTAAAACACTTACTACACATGGCGTACTTAATAATCAGCAATCCACTACATACCTGATAAACTTTCAATCGATTCCTTCGGTCCCAATCACCTCCCTCCTCAATGAGAATTTTCGCCTTGTCAATATTTCTAGTGATAACATCATGATCCATATAGAACAATCCGATGCGAATCTGATTGAAAACAATATCCAGTCGTTGACCCAGGGAAACTGTCTTCTCATAGGTTTTACGAAATGCAACAATCGTATCATCCCTGTTTCCGATCCGACAAAGGTATTCTGCCTTCTTCAAGTTGTTCTCCCGAACTTCCATCTCCGTCAAGTTCTTCTCAGCATCTTCAATGAAAGCATCAAACTCTTGGATTTTCTCAACATTCCTTTCCTTCATTGTTGCCACCACGTCATCCGGTAGCCCCGGAAGACTTGAGGCAACAGAATTGTTAACATCCTTTTTCAAGTCTCGGATAAGCTCCTCATAGAATGGAGCCATGTTTTCCTTTTTAATGACGGTATGCAACTGATCCAAGATCTTGACACGGTCATGTCGCTCCGAGAGTTCAGCTTGTAGAAGGAGATGCTTCCATTGGGCTAATTGCAAATCGGGGTTCTTCTCCAAACCATCTTCTTGAACTTCCAGTGGCATTTTGTACGGTGAGAACAATCAGCGGGGTCCAAATTACTTTTTGTCTTCACTCAGGGAGTCTGAAAACAAAAGATTATCAACCGTTATATGACTGATTTAAAAAACTATACCGATAAAATGTAGTAAACCAACAATACAATTTAAAAATTTATCTTTACTTACAACTTCAACTAATCCGAAAATTGTTGGTTGATTTGATATGAACGATGATGATTTGCAAGAAAACAGTGACAAGCAGTAGATGCGAATGGGATGTAAATATCGTTCATTCACTCATCTGACGTCTCTGTTTGTGCATCTCTGAACAGAGTGAGCTCCTCTATGCATAAGTTGGAATGACAAGCGGTTTGGGTGGTTCAAAATGTGCCGCTGATATCTGACTCTGACTTTTCTCAATCACCGTGAATCTGCACAAAAATATACTGCTTTTCGCTATTGTCAACATTCAACCATCAGCATACACAACACATCTTTATACTGGAGAGCCGGAATAATATAGATCGGAAGTCCGTAGCAGTAACAGGTAACAACTGTTTAAATTTAATTATTTGTGAAGTTTACATACTTTTAATTTAAGGTATTATGTCAGTTATGGCCAGCCACGTTACGTTTGTATCTTAATTGCGTGACTTTTCACATCTTCATCCAGTTAATTGTTACTTGGTTTGGTATCTATAAGTGGTTGGTAGTAAATTGTTTAAAGTGCATTTTAAGTCGACTGCAATAAACTGATGAAAGTAATTATTGTTTGATGTAGAGATCAGAGGACTTATTTTTGTGTTGTTTTGAATTTTAGATATCTACTTACAGTTTTTGTCAACTAGCTAAACGCTTTTAGCGCAACAATATCCCTTCATTTGTCCCTTGTAACAAGGTTCTTAAGGAGTCAAAATGGTAAGGATTTCAGATGTAGTAATTAACGACATTGCAAATGTGTGGATGTCAGTTCGTGTCTAATCTTGTGGTATTTTTATTTTGTAGTTTCGGAATCAGTACGACAGCGATGTCACGGTATGGAGTCCCGCAGGTCGTCTCCATCAGGTGGAGTACGCAATGGAAGCGGTTAAACAAGGGTCTGCAACTGTTGGGGTTAAATCGAATACGCACGCTGTTATCGTTGCTCTGAAACGTGCTGCTTCAGATCTTGCGGCACATCAAAAGAAGATCATCCCTGTTGATGAACACATGGGAGTGTCAATCTCAGGTGGATACTTTTTTTTACAATAATTGATGATCCTTTTGTTAAACATCATGCTTAAGACAAGACTAAGGGAATAAAGCGGTCGTGTATGTTTTTTTTTTAAATTATAGGCCTAACTGCTGACGCTCGTCTGATGGTTCGTTGGATGCGAATGGAATGTTTGAATCACAAGTATGCTGACGATGCACCACTTCCAGTTGGTAGGTTGATGGCTCAACTTGGAAATAAGATGCAAATGTCAACTCAACGCTACGATAGACGCCCATACGGTGTAGGACTCTTAGTGATAGGATATGACACCCAAGGACCCCATCTCTATCAAACATGTCCATCTGCTAATTACTACGATTGTAAGGCTATGGCTATTGGCGCTAGATCCCAGTCTGCTCGAACTTATCTGGAAAAGCATTTGGATACCTTTTCTTCGAGCAACTTGCAGGAGCTTGTTGCTCACGCTCTCCGTGCCTTGAGAGATACTTTACCAGCCGAAATGGAACTTAATAACAAAGTATGTTATTCGTTAATTTTAGATTTGCTACTGTTATTATCAGTAATAGTTCGATTTACAAAAGCTAAGTTGTCTTTATTTTTTATCTTCAGAATGTTAGCATTGGCATTGTTGGAAAGAAGACAGAATTCGCGGTGTACGATGATGATAATGTAGATCAATACCTTAACTTGTTGGATCCTTCCGAACGTCGAGGTCGTGGAGCCCCTGCTCAAGGTACAGGAGAAGGTGAAGATGGAGCTCCTCCAGATGCACCCGGAGGTGACGAACCTGCTAGACCTGCTGATCCAGTAGTAGAGGGAATGGATACCAGTGATTAAGTTGGGTTGATCGAAGCATAAACAAGTTTGGGAGATAATCTATATGAAACAGTGTAACTCTTACGTTTTTAAACTTTAATACATATTGTTGGTTCTTGTATTCCCCATTAATTACTATTGATGAGTTCTTTGAAAATGTGTTTATTAAAGGAAGTTTCAAAATCTAATGATTTACTAAAGTACAAGTCTACAAGGCATTGTTTTTTTAAAATGTAGGACTAGACCTAGTGGAATGAAATCAACTGCAACCGTAAATCACCAAACATATTTCATCATTAAGCTTAATTTTATATACGAGAAGAAATTAATTGTAGTAGCATAGTATATTTTGTTTATAACGCATTTGTCTGTATCATTACCTACGTAGGCATAAGGAGAAAGTCAAATCTGAAAGCGGGATGCGGTCATCTGTATCTGTCTTGTATGTACACAAGTGCATTTACAAAATACTTCGGCTCAGTCAGCTCAACCTCGTGTAATTGTCTAGAGCGATTTTTGTGTATATGTGCAGCTGTAATTATAGTTTGTATTGTGATTGCTTCGCTGATTTAATTGAGACTCAACGCTGTCAGGTTGCAGCTTCATTACCAATCTAGCCTAGCTAATGTTTTAACACAATGTTATGTCTGTGTAAAGTGTCAACAAAATTCTGTCAAGTGTGACGCATTTGGACCGTACCGGAAGTTACATGATTTGTACGAAACCTAATACGTGACCTTAAGTAACGACTTCGCCAACATGCTGTCAAGGGGGATAACTAGTACCTTTTCAAAATTTCGATTAGTTTCACCTTCGGGTACTGGTTGTGGATGTCGACAGTATCTTCCATCTCCAAGCTTTCCTGTCCAAGGAAGGAAATTTTTGTTCCAGCCTCCACGTAGAATCAGTGGTCTCAATGTCCGGAATTCCGCAACACTTAAAATAACTGCACCTATTACTACGTATTCAAGACAACGGATATCGAGTGCCAATAGTACAAGACGAGATTTCAGCGACAGCTCTGCAAACGATGATGAAAGATTACCGGAAAGGAATGAATCAGCTAACAGTCCCACTCCAAGAAGGAAGCCACGCACATTGGACCAAGTGATTTATCACATGCAAGCAGATATCCGTCGAAGACGAAGGGTTCACAAGGCTGAAATCCATAATGCAGTGGAACTTATTGAAAGGGGTACTAACTAGTTATTAACTACTTAATAGGAAGCATTGTTAAAAGCTTGTTTAAAGTTGAATATAATCATTCATGTTTTCTTGGAATTTTAGGCTCCAAAGTTGACAACTTTGGGAACTTTCTCCTCAACTGTTGTTGCGACGTTCTACCCGATTTACAACCCAGTTATCGCGCCGGATTAGCCATAAGAATCTGGAAAGTGATTCGGGATAGGAAAGAGTATATACCTGGAAACTTTGAAGCCATGCTCAAAGCGTTAGCTTTGAACGAAGACACTACCCAAGATCCGTTTCAGTATATTGAAGAAGCTAAGAATAATGGATATGTTCCATCGTCAACCATGTACTTTTTTGCGTTGCTTCTAACATGTCAACGTGGGGATATTGACTCCAGCGTTAAAATTTTAAATCTCATGAAAGATGATGGTGTGCCTGTGAACGAAAAGTTTTTCAACGTCCTGATTCTTGGAAACGCTAGAAATGGGTAATCACACATTTAGTGATCGTGTTCGGGAATCATTATAAGTGCATGTCTTACTTACCTTTTTGGTGAATGATTTGCTTTATGTAGAGACCTTCAAAGCGCTCGAGAAATTTTGGATATAATGAAAGCCAGCTTAATTGAACCAACCGCACAGTCATGGACTATGCTTCTTCGGGTTTACATTGAAGCAGTAAGTTATTCTGCTTTTTATGACTGGTGTTCAAATGTGTATTTCGTTTGATTCCTTTAACTACTTATATTATTTCAGGGTGACATGAAGAAGTTGAAGGAAACCTATTCTGAAATATCCGGATTTCAGTTGAATGAAGATCAGTTTTATGAGTTGTTGAAAGCAGCTGGGCAGCAGCCAAACGCAGATATAACATCTTGGATCATTGACTGGGCTCTGGCTTCCAAGAAAATGCAGTTCCTAAGTGTAATGAACGCAGTTGTTCAGCTTATGTTTTTGGGACATCAGGAGACCGCATTGACAATAGTTTTAAGATTTTCTGAACTGCTGAAGGATCCACTTGGTGGTTTCTTCATCAAGGACCTACATTTTACTAATCCAGTAGGTGTCGAAATTCCTTTCGCTTCACTATTTTAAAACTTGTTTACATTTAGTTGTTACCTTAATAGTGAATTTCAATACTGTTAATACCAGGATCCAGATTTTTACCTTCATTTAATCACCTCACTTCAATCCGAAGACCGTAATCCACATGCACTTAACATGGCTGCTGAAGCCTGCTTAAAACATAAACGATTTGACCTGGCGTACAAAGTTTTTGAAGGAATGTTGGTTATGGATGTACCTCTTCGGCCACACTATTTTCTTCCTGCTTTCAATTCGGAATCAGATGCGAATGGCGTAGTAGGTAATGACGATTATAAATTTTTCCTTTGTATGAAAGAGTAATTTTCTTTGAAATCCTTAAAACTATGCGACTAACAAATGTCCCGTTTTTTAAATATTCTAGGAGCAGTCAGAGTTCTGCATCAAATGCGAAACTTAAATATTCAACCGGATTGGGAAATGCTTGTTGACTGGATTGTTCCGAAACTCTTTAGGGAAACTGAAAGTATGGTTGAAGTATCAAAAATTATTCAGGAAGCTGCCGGGATATCATACTCTTCTGGTATTCTAAGTGCTGTAACAATCGTGGCTTTGCGAGTAAAGTTAATTAAGGAAGCTGTGACTATTGGTAAATCTATTATTTTATTCGGTTTTAAGTTATAATATTTGAGGAATGATTTTGAAAACCGTCTTTTGTTATCTTTTTATAGTTGAAAAACTGAAAGGCAAACTGGTCCATGCGGATATTGTATTGCAAACATTATTCACATACGTTTGTGATCCAGACGTTGATAGCAGTGAAATGGAAAGAGAGTTGCCATCCGTTGTAAAATTGTTAAAATTTGTTTCTGAAAATATTCCATCTAGTGACAAGAAAGACCACGTTGGCTCCTTTATCCAGAGACTAATTGAGTGTGACCGCAGCGAAACGGCAGAACTATTGCTAGTATCTATTTCTAAATTGGGAATTGCTGTTTCTGACTCAGCCGCCAAATATTTTAAAGAAAAACTAACTACAGTAGAAATTCAACTAAAAGTGGACCCGCATTTAGAGTTATATAACGGAATCGGAAGCAATACTAGAAGTATAGAGCATACTGTAAGTCCAAGTAATTAAAAGTGCTAACTACTGTTTGTACTTAAATGAACATTTTGCTTGACTGATGTAGAATTTAATTAACTGTTTCTAGACTAGCATGGATACATCTGCTCTGGAAAGCCATAGGGAAGAATTAATATCCAAAGATCTAAATGCAAGAGGAACCTACAGAAAATTATTCTTGAAGTACTGTCAAACCGGAGACTTGTCCAAAGCACTGGAAACCAAAACCATTTTTGAACGAGACTACGGGGAACTTTCATCAGGAATGAAGTCGGCTTTGATGGGAACTTATGTTAACAATGCAATCTTAGAACCAGCACTGCAAATATTTGACGAAATAAGGAACAATCAAATTCAAGCTGATGGTAGTGATACGAACACGGAACTAGATGTTTACAAGATTATTGACCTCGCAGCATTAATGGCAAGA
>JAQGAP010001623.1:0-18838 GCA_034697805.1 Orchesella bifasciata
TATGATCTTCCAAATTCAATATCATTTTCCACATTTTTGTTGTTTTTTTTCTGCTGCAAAAGAATTATAAAATCGCAGAAATTTCTCTTCCAATCTTTCAATTAGCGCACACAAGAAGGTTATTAGCCAAATAAAAAGAAATGTGGTGAGCATAAACTCTCGAAATTTGATGGATGCTTGGAGAAGCGAATGATATGTGATGTATGAAGACGATGATTTGCCAGCACAGCGCCTATTCATCATTCATAAGACATAATTAAAACGATTACAAAAACACCTTTTTTTACGAAAAGGGATAGTATTTTTTTTGCTTTACATGTGTATTGCATACCTAAAAATTTGTTGTACAATGGCAAGGAAAAGTGAACACAGTACAACAATGTATTGATTACAGCTTTTTAGCACTTTGATAATCAGCCATATCATCATCGTTTCATCTCAGCTTTTCTCTTTTCTTGATGCAATACATACTTACTTTTTTATATATACATGTGTCTGCGGTCAAAACAAAAAAGATGGATTTAAATAAGAAAAAAAGAAGCTGTTTATTGATCTCACATATTTAGGCAGTTTGCTCAACACTTCATTTTCTACTCTGCACTGATTATTTGAGTCTGACTTGAATCAGCACTCAAATATGGAGTTGGTTATTGTTGCTTCTCTTTTTCTGGCAAATATTGGCAACACGCCTGCTCATCCAATGATTCATTCGTTTTCATTGACATGGTTGATGATGGCAAAATAACGTGTGTGTAAAATGTGTAAAACATACTAAAAAACTCTCTGTGATATACTTTCCTCACTCTGTTGCGCTGCACTGCTTGTCTGTCAGTGGGGCTAACGAAACTGTCTCATCGCAAACTTACCTTAGCATAAAATATCATCATTCATATCAGCAGTCTTGGGCTCCTTTGTTGGTCGATCGGAATAAATGTTTGCGGTTTACGCTACGGTTAAGCTTCTCTCGTTTGATGATGATTGCGGCGATAGCCTTTAAACACACACTTCGTAGAACATGTATGTATGTTCCTGAACAAGCCAGTCACAATTTTTGGTCTCATCATAAAGTAATGTAGGAATGAGGAATGAATGAATGAATGCACATAATAATATGAACAGGCATTTCAAAAATTAAGAAAGGTAAAGTATGCCATGAGAAAAAGAATCCGGTTCGTTCGACTGTCAATGTCAAATAGATGGTAAAACAAAGTGTATTGAGCACATGCAGTCCGATGGCTTACCGTCAAATTATACAAAGTTTTTATGCGTTGTAGTGCAACTCTATTAGGCTCTCAGTTACTGCATCTTTCAAATTATACGGTTGCTCTTACAAGACTATTAAATTTAATGAGCCTGACCAAGTTTAAGCAATCCAAATTATTGGTTGAGCTGGTATGCCGATGAACTCGACGATTATATGTTTCGCTGGAAATCAGTAATGAAAATTATGGGTTTCAAAATTAGAGTTGTGGAACGTGGCTGGTAAAATCTGAGGCATAATGGGAAAAGTTTTTCAAACGTTTTGGTTGATAGATTTAATATAAAACATTTTTAATAATTTTACAAATAAATAACGATGTAATAAATTAAGTATACTCGTATGTCAAGTCATAAATAAATAGTTCAGTCCTTATCTTAACGAAATTCAATAAATAATAGAATCGCTGAGCAAATATGTATATATTATGGTTATTTACAAACTGTCCACAGTGGCATATTAAGCCTTTTCATTTCAACCCTGCAATTTTTGTTTACCATAAATGGGAGGAAGGCCGGGGAAGGATGGGCGCTTATGAACTGATTTGGATCTGATTACAACTTTTGGGAGTGATGTTCTAATTGGTTTTACTACCATTCGGGTAGAGATAGTTTTCATTGATTTTTCATTGGATGATGATAATGGTCTTCTCCTTTCTAAAGAGGATGACTTGGACCTATTCTTAACTTCTGATGATGCTTTCCGTTTCTCCAATGATGAGGATTTTAATAGCTTTTCTCTGGAATATGTGATTTTCTTTCTCTCCACAGAAGAGGGCAAATTTAGCCTGTCCCTGAGTTCAAAGGAGGACTGCTTTGTGGTAGATGGCTTGCTTTTTAGCTCGGTTGAAGTTGATTTTCTCCTTTCGCCTGAAGACGATTTCGCTTCTGATGGCTTAACCTTTTCAGAGGAAGAATTCTTTTTTCTCTTCTCTGCCGATGACAAAGAGGTTCCTTTGCCTGCAAAGGATGACATTATGAGTTCGAGAGAAGATGGTTTGATTTGTTCTGAAGAAGCGTGCTGCTTCTCCGAAGACGATAATGGTTTAAGGATTAAAATGGAAGAAATATGTTTTCTCTTCTCAGACGAAGTGTTTTTATTTTCTGCTGAAGACTGCTGCTTTCTCTTTTCTCCAGACTTATTGCTGTTATGGAAAGCTGTTTTTGTGGAAGTTTCTGCAACCTTTTGTTGCACTGATTTATTCAATTCTTCTTCTTCCGAGGTATTAAATAGGGATTGTGCCATTTCAGCTTCTTGTTCTTGAGTAATATAATCCGACGTTAATTTGGACTCGCTTTCACTTTTGTCCAAGCCGCTGGACTTTTCACTAGATTTATTCTTGTTTGGCTTCTTTTTTGTTTCCTTTGATTTTGTCGTAGTTTCTTTTTTGTCATCTTGGCTCTGTAGTCCAGAGCGGTTGGGCTGTCGCATGTGCGGTGGAAGATGATTCTGATTATTTTGCTGATCATTATTATTTTGATTATTATTCAAATCTGGTATTCCGTATGATTCCCTTATCCATTCAACCACTTTAGGATCCAAAGGTTTCCTTTGATAAACTGGTCTTGTCATTAAGGGACGAAGCAGGTGAGATACTGAAAATGATGAAGAAGGACGATTTTGTGGCATCGGCCTTAGAGGCATACGCATTGGCTTTAGCTTTGATTGCTGCTGCTGTTGCGTTATTGCTTCGTTTCGCGAAATCTGAGGTCGGTAGAAGTGTGGCTTTGGATGAGGAACTGGCCTGTGTTGATTTGCTGCCAACTTTAAATGCTGCTTTTGAGCTGGGCTTCCAGTAAAAACTGGTGGTGGTTCTGGAGGATTTTTAGCTGCTGCGTCATCATTCTCTTCCTCTGGATTTTCTGGACCTAATTGAATAGAGTCAAAGTCGAAACCACTCAAGACGCCCTTGGCAAAGTCCTCCTCGGATGATTCTTCAGATGATTTATCTTTCTCTTCTGACGAGTTTTCTTTTTTATTGTTTTCTGTTTTCTTCTCTCCCTCATTTTCTTTAGGCTTCTGTTGTTGCTGTTGTTGTCTATTTCCGGGATTCCTGTTTCCTGAACTGGGCCCACGATTTGATGAGGAACTACCTGGATTCCTAACTCCCTGAAGCTCAGAAGGGTCTCTACTTCCTCCAGCTGGACCAACACCGCTATTTGGGGCTCCACCTTGGACTTGATTTGCTACACCCGTGGAGGATGCTTGTTGGGCAACGTTTTTTGCTGGGATTAGTGGGGGTGCGTTACTTGGAACTTGGATTTCAAGAGATGCTGCGAAACCTTGAACAAGCGGTGGTGGTGCTGGTATATCCTCATCCGCGTTGTAAGGTACTTGCTCTTCTGGATTCTCATCTTCAGTCGGAGAACCCAATATTTCCTCTACAGCATCTATATCACCACCAACAGGAGGTAATGGTGGAAGAACTGGGGCATTATCTAACTCATCATCTTCGGGTTTTCTTTGAGGTCGGGATGGACGCTTTTTCTTTTTCTCTTCATCGTCATCTTCTTCAGATGAAGCTTCATTGCTGCCTTCCTCCTTGCTCGCTTTGTCCTCAGCTGAATCATCCTCTTTTGTTTGGTTGGAGTCATCATCATTCTGTTTTTCATCACTGGAATCAGATCTCGTCTTTGTAGATTGAGTAGTCGAAGGTTTTGGTGGGGCAATAGGAGTCGCTGTTGAACTTGCTGGCTTGTAATGTGCGATTGGGGGCGGTTGAGGTATTTCTTCCTTCTTTTGGTTAGATTTCTTTGAAACCGTAGTAGTTTTTACTGTAGTTTTCTTCTTCTTTCCTTGGTCCTCATCTGACTCCTTCGATTCTTTGGATTCATCATCCTCCTTGCTTTCTTCTGACTGTTTCTCCTCATCACTTTCTGGCTCATCTTCTTCAGAATCCTTTGGTTTGGCTGTTGTTGATGTTGATGTAGGCAGAGTGGTGGACGGAATTGATGGTGGGGGTGTAGCTGGAGGTGGGATTACGATTCGGTGTGGCTTTCCAAGGAATAAGATTGGTCTTGGCAGTTCTGGAGTTTTGGGTGTTGTCGAATGTACAACAACAAGCCGCGTTGATGGTGGAGGCGAAGATGAAGGCGAACGGAATCTCTTTTCATCAGAGTCTTCCATACTAGTGGAGCCTTTATAAGGTCTCTGAGGTTTTTGTGGTGGTTTGAAATCCGGATTGAATGGAATGGGCTTATTGCCCAAATGTCCTGTTTCAAACTTTCCTTCTGGTCCTGTAAAATGTGTCGGAGTATCCTTACGTCTGTTTTCATCTCCTTCTTCATCCGAGTCGTCATCATTATCGTCATCATCAGCATTTTCTTCTTCCGACACGTCTGGTCGAGGTGGTGGTGGTCTGTGCTGATTCTCGAAACTGCCTGGTTTTCGCTTGGACTTGTCATTCTTTCCAAATAAGAAGTTGAGGAATCCTGTTGAATACTTTTGTGTTGAGGAATTTGGAGGGGGCTCCTGCATCCCTTGATTTCCTTGGGGAGGAGGTGCAGGAGGTGGACCTCCATTTTGTCCTGGAGGTGGTTTGAAGTACGAATAGCTTATTGGTCTAAGTTGAGGACGACCGTTTGCTTCATCAGAATAACTGTACTCGTGAGAGCCATTTATTCTCATGTGTGGTGGAGGTGGTCGTGCTGGCTTTGGTACTTTAGCCATTTCCATTGAAATCAGTTCCTGTTCTGTGGAACCTTCAAATGAGGCAGAATTTGAATTCTGTTTCTCGTCCGAATCCTCAGGCTCGTCTTCGAAGCTAGATTGTGGGGTGTTTGGAAGCAAATTTTGCGCAGGACCTTGTATTTCTTCGGATGGTCTACCTCGAAGATTATTTAGATTCAGATGCGGAGTATTATTAGGCATCTCTACAGGAGGAGGAGATGATTGTGTGTTAGTATTTTTGACTTCTTCTGAGCTATTTTCTTGACTTTCCTCATCTCCTTCTGCTTCCTCCTCTTCATCTGAAGTCTCCTTCGACTTATCAGCCTGGTCTTGGGGTATTTGAGGAAGTGATGGTCGCCTTCCTTTCTGCTTTTTCTTCTGTTTTCGTTGAAGCTTATATTTTGGTCGCGGAAGAGCGATTGGGTTGTTGTTCAGTTGGGGATTACTATTTTTATTTTGAAGAAATTGTTGAGATGGTTGTTCTTGAGGAGCAACTGGAATTGGGTTGGGTGTACTTTGTACATTTTCGGGTGGCGAGGGTGAGGCTGCTGTTTCTTCTTTCTGTGTTGCCTCTTCAGAAGACCATTCCTCTTCAACAGAACCACTTGCTTCATGTTTCCGTTTTGGTTTGTCTTCCATTTGCTCTTCTGAAGATGATTTATCATTTTCATTGTCATCGTTGCTCATGTCTTCATTGGAAATCTGTTTTACAAACACTGTGGGCTGCTGAGGTCTCAACAAAGGTCTCCTACCTTGAGGAACACGATGCTGCTGAGGTGGAAAATGACCTGGCCGATGTTGCTGATGATGGTGAGGACCTTGTGGAGGTGGTCTATTCTTATTCCATGGCTTCCTTCTTCTCTTGTTATGAATAGCCATGTCCATTTGCTCAGGATCGAATTCCTTTGAAATATCATCTTCATTTTCATACTCTACATGATGTTGGATTTTTGTAGGTTTCTTGCGTCTTTTCTTTGAAGAATCTTGTTTATCCGGTTTCGGAGTAGTGGTAGTAGTAGGTTTCCGTGTTGTAGGTAATGTTGTGAATCCTTTTTCAATAGCCTTGTGCGGAAATACTGCGTAGAGAATTTGTTGCTCTGGGTCTGTGGGTCGCCACTCTGTCCTTTCCGTTGTGGTAGTCATCAGATTATCTTTGTCTTTGAATGGTTTCTTGAGAATCACTTCTTCGCTTGATTCTGGAGGTCCTTCAGCGTTAAGAAACCACTCAGGTTTCTTTCTGTTACTCTTTTTGTAGCCGCCATGAACAATTTCCATCATCTCATGAACTGAGTATGGACAAAGATTAAATGTGGATGAACATTTTGTATCGTCTTGCTCTGTTTTCCCTAATCTCTGGGCCAACTCCATATCCTGTCGGAATTGTGGTGTCTGAAATTGAGTTGATAAAAATGTTTATTAAAAGACTCAACAAATCTTAAGTAAATATTTTAGTCCACACCCTATTTCACCTTCCAAAATGGCCTTTTCCACTGTCGCCTCCATCGCTGCCTTTTTTCCCTTAAACCCCTTGAACTTTCAGAATTATTGCTTCTTGGGGTAACTTGACTAGAATTTCCATTCGAAAAGGGGTCTGTACTTCTTCCAATACGGAAAACGGATTTGAGTCCAGTTAAAATCGCTGTCATGGAGGATTGCTCTGGCTCAACGATGAGAGCATCCATGATCTCATCATCAAAGCGATTTTTGTTTCCTGGCTTCGTCTTCGTTTTAATACGATGTTCCATATCTTGCCAGACAAATGGGAGGTTCGCTGGGTCCTCTGTAATTATATTATAAATAATTGCTTCACTATACTCCAATCTCAATATTTATAGATCATTTATGGATACAAATAGGCGGGCAGTAGCCCAATAATCGACTCAAACCTTGGATTAACTCTTCTTCTGCCAAGTTCTCAATGATTAAATCGTCCTTGATTTTCTCAACGGAACCTTTTTTAAGTCCTGAAAGACCATGTTTCCCTTTGTTATTAGTGTTTCCAGCAAAAAAGGGCTCTTCCAGTTCAAGTTCAACGTCATCATCATCCCTAAAAATTAAGTTTTTATTAATTTAATTCATTCATTCGAAGGATATATATGGTCATCAAGGAAAGGTCTTATCGTTAGCCTTACAGCATAGCCACCCTAATCAAATAAGCAAGATCATTAAGGGCACTGGTTCCATCCGCCGGTGGCTTGGAGTTCATTCCACAAAAGAATTTTGGAATGCATCCCATCGTCTGAAGTGCTGGTGCAATGAGGGCAATCTCAGCAGCCATTCCCATCTGGCGCTTGAGTCTACTTCCTTTCCGTTTTCTCTGACTCTTTTTAAATTGCTTCATAAGTGTCATCTTATAAGAGGTCTCTGATGAATTTGAATCAAGAAGCTCTGAAGCTGTGCTGTTCCCCTCCTCAGAGGAAACTTGCAATGTTCTAGATGAGAAAACGGAGGAAGCAGGGGACGATTGGGGGAAACTTGAGAATACTTCAGGAACTGAGATTTCCTGTCCATTTCGTATACTTTTCGCGACTGCATAATGTGGAAACGCTGTATAAAGAACAAATGAAGATTTTTTAATTCAGCTGAAACTTTTTCCTCATTATTCTATTGAAAAACAAATAACTTTCGTGCATAGTAATTTTCACTATTGTCCTTACCTGAATAAATTAATGCCAAAGTCCCTAAACTTGATGATAACTTAGTACTACAACTAAAACTGGTAAGTTCACCTTCTACCGCTGTAATCACTATAAGAAGAAAACAACCCACAAGCTGTGCCAATAGCAGAAACCCTGTGGGAGTTCTAGAAGCGGTTCTAGTTTGTGTAGCCGCAGCCACCGTTCCTTCAAAGAAACTAGGCCGCTTCCTGCTGCGGACCGAGTTTCGAAATAGTTTCATGATGTTCACTCCTGAAAACTTGAGACATTTATGATTTCTAAGTAAAAAAAGTCACACGAGTTTCTCCATTTCACTTGGATTTTTGCAGCACTTGGTGATTCCACGGAAAAAATAGCTGCAACCGTCTAGATTACAGGTGCTCAACTGAAGATGCGTACCGTGTACCCTTTTCTTACTCAATGAAAAAGACAAAAATGCTTATAGTCCATTTGTTCACAATCATATAGATTATACCTATATGAGATCGCATCGGATAGCGAAGCACTTATCGTCTCTATACATCGCAACAAGAATGAAGATGCGGTTGATACTGAGGGAGTGCATCATTGGTTGCACGATCCCTCATAGCACGTGTCATTTTTCTTTACTCGTCGATTTAACACTTGCAGTCTAGCCATCCGGTTACTGATCCCTTGGTTGTGTTTCACTTTTGGTAGTTTTTTAAAAATAATTATGACAATGCTACAAGTTCGATGTTGATTATAATAGTCCTTTAAAAATTGGTATACTGTTGTAATGCATGTTACGTGGTCTCCTCCTCATAATTCACGAGTTATGCTACACAAAACACAATTTCACCTTCGATAATCTTGTCACAAGTCTCCAAAACACATGTAAAAAGTGATGTTGTGGTACTTTTTAAACTGATGCACTTGTTATACTCACGCACGTTCAATTCAAGGTTATAAATCTTTCACCAAAGCGTCATCATCACTGGCTTCGTGAGAATACTACTAAAAATGCAAACTTTTCAAAAAATTGACTCCTTACAATTTGTAGTTAGGTACAATAAAAAGTTTTTAGAGTTCAAACATGGGTGGAGAAGCCCCACCATTGTCTCTTTGTCCTTTTGAAAATGCTCGTGTAGATCTTATGAGCATTGCCTCGGGATTGTGATTCACTTATTCAAAACTGCATTTTAACAGGGGATACTTACTTAGCATGGGGAAAAATTAATTGCAAACATTAGCATGTTGCATGAGGTATGTACCTTGTTATATGCATTAATGTAGACATTCTTTTGAAATCGATATTAATCGAAAGTGTTCTTCCTTGAAGGTCCTTTTTCTTTCGTTTCAGAACGGACGTAAACAGAAAGAGGAAGGAAGGTGAAGTCTTGGTTTGCAAAAACACGTTTTTGTTCACTTTTTTGCATGCATGCAATCATGGCTCTGGTGCAAGCTTGTACGTAGGTAGTAGGCATCTACTAAGTTGATAACCAGTGACTGCTTTTGGTTACTCGTCCTCATCATCATATAATCAAGAAACAGTCTTTGTCATCCTGGTTATCTTATCGCCAATTCATTTTTCAATAGTTGACTTGCGGGGAGAGATAGAGAAAAAAGTTACGATGCAACTCCATTTTCTAACTGAGTGTGTGTATCATGTGCATCTTGTCGTTTTGTACTACTGACCGACTGACGAGTTTCGTCTTATGGATACAATATGCGGTCGACTGCCAGACATAATGTATATATACTATGTGCGTTTTAACTTTTTTGAAACAGATGTATAGAATTTGACTTTTCGTTTTCACTATGTATTTGGTTTGGATGGTGATAACTTTGCTTTTATAGATATGGCTAGTTGATATTACATGTCCATAGATAGGAAAATTGACGAGGTTTAGAATTTAGGAACTCTTGAGTTTGTAATGGCCATGCGAAGAGCTCAAAGGGATTCGAGGTTGATGAACATTAATAGTTAATCCATTTATTGTAAAAACTGGTTCTTTCACCATTGAACATGTTGCGTTGTGGTGGTACTTCTACTAGTAAAATATTGGTGATTCAATGATTGGCATGTTTAACAAAATATGAACATGAAAATCGTGAAAAGACTGCTAGCGCCTTGCTTGTGAAGGATATCTCATGTGTATTTATACCCACGCGAGTCCAATGTGCATATTACATGCACACGAAAGTCTATAATTTTTCTATCAAAATTGTTAATAGAGTCAACTGCAAGAAGCGATTCACTTTTGAAGTCATAAAGCATAACTTTTGTACATAACTTGGAGGTCCATGTTCATAATGTATCTGAATGTCACAAAGTCACAATACAAATCGACTTGTTACGATAATCACGTTCCTTTGGGCATTTTGTGGCCAAAACATTATAGGGTTGGATTACCCATTAGAACAATTTTTAAAATAAAAAAATTTGACGACTTTCCATTTCAAGAGAAACCTTTTCCCCTTTTTGAGTTGGAGAGTTCAAGTAAATGTCGTCACTACAAATTTAGTGAAGGCACGGTATTCAGCACGTTGGATAAAGCGTTTGCGACAGAAAGGTGTTGCTGCGTATGCTAAGGCTATAGTTAACACTTAATTCACGTTAATTACAAAATGGGCTAATGTTTTCAGTTGCACTTAACTAATTGCATAGGTACTGCTACACCGTACCAAAAGTATCTTCTGCTTCGAACACTTGTCACAAGTCCAATAAAATGTGTCATAAACTTATTTAACAGCTACCAACTGCATCTTTTAGGTGCACCACCCAATTTCAAACAAGATTATCCGGTGTCATAAAATCCATTTATAAATTGGGTGATCAAATCAACTGTAACAAATGTCAATTCGTCCGAAATCACTCCCAAAGACACAGATGAAATAGTCGTAATGAACTTAATTTAACATTCCTATCTTATCTGATACTTAAAATTTAAATCATAAAGTCTTTCGAAAATGAATTGAATCAAACAAAATGAGATGACGTGCTCCTTGTTGAAAAGCTAGTTGATAATATATAATTTGATAATTCGTAACCCGTGCAGTTTACACAAAAACGAGTAACTGAGTCAACGTTTAGTGAAGGAGAAAAGTATTTTGTATTCACTTTCTACTGGATTGACAACAACAGAAAAATTGAACTTAACTTTTTGTTAATGTTGTACATTAAACACTTAGCTATCCACTTTTTTTTGCTCGAGGTTTGACATGAGATGATACCAGTAAAGATGAAGTTAAGGTGGTGTTTCATTAGTTGCTGCACGTAATGAAGGGTGAAATAAATATGCATGGACTTTTCCTTTTTTAGCGTTTTTTCAGTTACGAAGGCGTAGAGCAAATGAGTTGAAGTCAGAGTGTGTATTCAAACGCTCCTAAAGCTTCACTTGCAGTTGTTATTGTTGTTGAGGATGAAATGAAGCCCTTTGGTATTAGCAACCATAACTGGTATAGATAGACACAGAAAATATCCCACACAAACTCCTGATGTCATCAACAATAGAACTAGTTTTTACTCCTTTTGTTTTAAACTATTTTCGCATCTAAGAACAAACGGGATTTGCACCCATAAAAATTCTTGAACATATAAATAACTACCAAACTTCAGTGAACGATAAAGAAGGCCTCCGCCCTTTCGTTGTCTTAAGCCTTTGAGTATTGTTAGAGCTGGCTTTGTAATAATAGTTTGTGGACACCGCGATTAAAGTGCAATTTATTGTTTTCCCTTTTATTGGCAAAAAGTGAGAATGAGCTTGTGCCATTGTCAACCCCATGAAGAAGCTTGAGGTTTTACCTACTTCTTGTGAATACCAGTCAAAAAGCGACAGTATATAGCGTGACATAAAAACCGGTGTTGATCTACATAACTCTGGTAGCTTCCTTGAATAGCATTAAAAAAGTTTCTATTGTTGATATCATTAGTACTGTTGTTACCATCTTAATGGTTGTAGTATGCATGTGCCATTCGTGACTGTGCATTATGCGAATTACGAATATGAACATGAAAATACATGCTTCTCCACCCTTCTAATTTATACATTGAAGAATGTAAGTAATCATGCAACTGAACTTGAAAATGCTTACCATGATGTGGCTGTGATCCGGGAAAAAAGTCGGTTAAATCTTTGCTACCTTTTCGTATCATGGGAAAAATGAAAGTTATGCTCTCATGCAAGGGTTTAATGGGTTGTATTTATAATACACGTACTATCTGACGTATCAACTGACATGAGCCATATGGCCGTGATAAAAATGGGTTCACGAGGAGATTTCCTGAGCTAAAAGATGTCTGAGATTGATACTAAACTCATCATTGCATTGTACCATTCACTCATTAATGTAATGCCATGTAATTTTACATGAGGAGATTTCAACAAAAGAATTAACAGTCTTGACTTGTATAGTATAATACCTGAGTCACTATTTGAATTAATAGTGTTAAAGGGGTTAATGAAAACGATTGACAGGTGGAGGTATTGAGCTTGGTACTTGGCTTAGCTCGTGCTTCTCTTACGGACTCATAATGAAATTGTTCCATTATGTTCGATTTCAATTTGTTATCCTTTTTGCAGAACATTATAAACGTTTTATCATTTCAAACAGCACTTTCTTTATTACTATCGACTGTTTTCATATCTGACCAATTCTATTCGTACCCCATCTACACTCACTTAACTATACGCAGTAAGTAATTAATGCAATAATAATAATAATAATAAATAATAAACGAAAACATCTACTACTCTTTCCACAAAGACTTTCACTCCATCTTTCACGCAGAGAAAAATGCAATTAATTGTATGCATATCAACTCCATTCATCTCATTACAACACACTCTATGTATATCAATACAAATTCTTAATAGACAACAGATTTTATTACATTTATAGAACAGCACAAATCAATCAACATTATAGTACTTAATCAAATATTAAATATTGTTAAACCCAGATTCTTGCTTGATTGGCAAGGGTGCCGGGTTCGCGTCCAAAAATGGGTTTGCTTCAATGAGGCTCGTTAAATTATTTGGGTGGTGAAGTCTACAACGTTCCAAAATGTCGGAGTAAATTTTATGCCTTAAAGCACTTACAATGCCTGGGTGGAACCATTCAGTACAGTCCTTGCCAATCATCCACGCATCGTTGTTCCCGAGGCATCTATTATTCAACCATGCTTCAACATATTTCATTACAAACAGGCCACAGTCTTTCCCATTCTGTTGCTCCGGGACATCCAATGAGTAATGATGGATATTATTCATCTGACTAACTGCGCCGTTCAAATTCAATTCGTGGAACCAACGAAACGTCTCTTCATTTGCAATGATGCCATTTCCACTATTCTCCCAATAAACCTAAATACAATTTATTTCATTATTATTAAGATTTTCTTTAGAATTCATATCACATTTCAAAGACGAAGAACATACCTGGTGGGCATACCGCAGACCTTTAAGGATAAACCTTACAGTGTCATTGTGAAAAGCGAAGGGATTACCAACAGTTCTCTTCACAGTTAGGAACTTGCTGTCCAAAACAAATATTAAAGGGACGGTCGAAGAGTTGTAGCCTATTTAAATTAAGATTAATTCCATGTGTAGAAACAACCTCAACTTTTCACTAGAAATTGTTGTAAATCATAAATTTACCATTAGTATAGTCAGTCCAGGCGTTGTATAGTTCGTAAGAAGCTTGACGAGCATCAATTCCGTTACGGATCCTGTTAACTGCATGATTGACTAGGTGCTCTGGAGGAAACGGGTTACTAATAATCACTAGCAACCAATGAGCCTCTCGACAAACAGGGATAACCATCAGCTTCTTGTTGAGCAGGTCACTCCCACGCTTGGTCATGATTTTATAAAACGATTTTCGCCTGAATTCTGGGATAGGATCTTCCTCAGTGAAAAAATACAGCAACCAAGTAGATCCTCGGATATATATGATGCTGGAGTCGTCCTTCAGTAAGTTGTAAATGCCAAAATCTACCAAATCGTCATCCAATTCTTGTTGAGGAGCCAAGCGCTGAATGCTTCTTAATGAAACTCCGAGTCCCATTTCTTTGAACTCGGCAACGCTGTTAAAATAATAAAACCCATGATAATCGGTTTTGACACATCTTCGAATGCTACACATTACGAGTGAACACTTGCATCAAACTATCACTGTTGTTTACGATGGATCTTTGCTCATTGCTTGTCTCCATCCTTTCTCGCAAAGCATTTCGCGACCGCCTATCCTATATAACATAACATAATAGAAATTGGTAATTTAGTAAAATTGGCATGCATATATTTCATTCTCAACCAACACAATTAAATAAAACAAATACCACTAGTAACCAAACTTACTCGTTTCTTCTTGGACTTTTTTCGCAACGCTTTCATTATTTCAAACCCTTTGAAATATGCATTTCCCTCATCCACCATTCGGTACTCAATACGATCGCTTTTCATTCTCTCGCCGTTGGGGTGGCGTCGTCTGCGTCGGTTAGCTGCTTTGAAGAAACTTTCATATTTTCCATTGCATAACGTTTTCCCAAACTCGGGAGATACGCAGAGAATGCCTAAATCCAATAACAGATGATAAATCGATTATAACTAATTAATCAACTCTATAATGATTACTTGTATCGCATGACTTACCGTCCTTTTCCAATTTGTCCAACGTCACTTTCTGATGCGGGGACACCATGTGAAGATAGAAAGACAACTGATAGTTTCGCTTCATCACCTCCGGATCTGTGGTCCTTGCGTTCTCATCAGCTGCAAACACAAAGTGTGGTCTGTAGCGGGACCCACCATTTCCGTTTCCATTACCTGGTCCGTACATGTGGGCAATGAGACCAGAAGTTGCAGCTACTCCATCACCACCAGTTTCTTCTTCATGGATGTTAATATCCAAGGTTGAAAGTTCCAAGGTTGGAGGTGCCACTCTACCGGTTGGGTTTTGTTCTGGTTCCATTCTAAAAACAAACAAAATATTTACCTAGATTATAAAACCTGGCCACTGATACAAAAATCCTAACGACAAACGACCATGAACTATTCTTTTAACCGTTAAACCATAATGTTGGCTTTTGTGTTGTTACCGCATGAGTTACATGCTAACCGGAACACTGATGAACATTTCTACCTGTATTCTACTCATTCAAAATCAATCAACAAATGACAACAACTATTGAACATTAAATTACTTACCTGATGAGGAGATATCGGACCGATGAATGACTAGAACCAAAGTCAGTGGACAATTGATGGTCGAATGTCGATTCCTAGATTCACCGTTGAAAAACTCAGTCAACTGTCGACAATTAACAACAATAACTAACAACGAATCAAATTTACATATTAAAATTCACTAGTTATTTTCAAATTTCAAAGATAAGAAATAAACTGGAAGAACTATTTCTCAGCAGCCAACACCAGTTGCACAAAGACGCAGTGGCAGGACAAAAGCAAACGTATGCGTACGTGCACTCGTTTTTTCGTTTTCTTTTCCCTTTCGTTTCCATCCAGGAGCAACAAATGACAAAAGGGATTTTTTTGTTACGTCGTGTTACCGCCGGTAATTTTAATTTAATGATTATATGCCGCCATAATTTTATGAATCGGCTTCTCTACAGTGTAATATGAGAATTTCGCTGTTACAGTAGTCTCATTTTGTTCTACCCCCTTTTTCAGGTCACCAAATTTTGGCAAAGAAGACGCTGCCAGTAACACTGTTCGGTTTGCAGATGCAAATAAGCTACACAGTGGTATCAATCCATTTCTAGGAAATTTCTTACGTGCTTGGCCAACAAACGAGTCGTGTCTAAATGCAGTGTTCCACTTGGTTCAAAAGTACGGAAAGCGTTTGAAGACGGTCTCGCTCCTCCTCATACTCGAAGCCTTTCTTACTCCACGGCTGTTGGAACAGCTTTTATCACACCTTCCAAACTTGGAAAGTTTTACGATCGTAGTAAGGTTCCAATTTGAGGAAAATGCAACAGCAACTGCATACAACTTTCCACCTTTACCAAATCTTACAGAAATAGACATCTCAGGGTTGATGAGTGCTGACCTCAATTACAATGAACATCTAAAAGTTTTAACCACCTCCTTTATCAACATGTACGGATCCAACCTTACGTCACTTGGCTGCTCAAGAGAATTAATGAAAATTTCAGGGCTGAGTCAGCTTACCCCAAACCTTAAGCGATTGGTTGCTTATTCTTTCAAAGAGGATGATTTACTACTTTTGTCCCGAATGGATTGGAGGCTTGAGAGCCTCTATTTAAGAGGTGATTGCACCCTCCCAGGGCTGGAGCTAATTTCCGCATTGAATAAGTTCAGATCGACCTTGATTTCTCTGGAGTTTACAGTTCTTTTGGAGGAAAATTTTAACTCTGCTTTTCTTCAAATTTTTCCAAAACTCACGGAAGTCTACGTGACTGTGGAGTCTTTACCTATGAATAGTTTAGTGAATGTCCAACGCTCACTTTCCCACCTTCCCGTTGTCTGTCCAAACTTGGAACAACTATCCATTAGGCTTTTAAGTCGGACTTTGACAAAATCCATTGTAAATTCTGACAAGATTTTCCGTATGTTTGGCAAGCTGAAGACTCTGAATTTGTAATGCGAACACTGATGTGTATGAACAATGAACATATTATCCCTAAATTAAATTTATTTTTGTTTCAACAATGTCCCATTTTAATTTTATTGTCGGAAATTTTAAACTAATTGAATATGACAAATAGTTCAAATTTCTACTATAAGTTTTGCTTCATTCGATTAATAAGAATGGTAGCAATTAATCCACACACCAGGATTGATTGCGAATCCAGGCCAAATTCTCATTTCACCTATGACCTACTATGTATCATTCATAATTTCTTCCCAGTTTTCTTGGTTTTCTTTGCATTTTATTAGCTTTGCCTTTCTGCTCGTTATGAAGTGAGGACAATCAAGGTAAAGCAGGCAATTTTGCTCCAATTAATTTTTGCAATATGATAACTTTCCTCCAAGCAAACCTTGATTGAGAACGGATTTTCAATTAACTTTTACACAAGCAAATCTAAAAAAAAAAGATATTTTGACATGAAAGAATCAATGACATTTCTCCTCACAGCTTACGCTGCTTCAACTCGGTTTTGATTATTTAATATAACAGTTACAAGGTTCAAGAACAACAACAAAAATAACAAAATAAATATAACAGAAAATTAGCAAGAGATAGAGCTACTACACGCGTTCATTCGCAATTTCCAAGGTTCGCTTCATAATCGCTCTGGAATGAGCACTGGGCTTATTCAGCCTATACATCATTCTCAGTCTTCGACGTTGTTGACGTCTAGCTTTGATCATTCTTTTTTCTACTGCCCCCGGCATCCCCCCACCACCACCTGCTCCAAGGTAACTGATCGTTGTGTTTCTTTGCGTTGTGCTTAATTTCCCACCTGCGGACACGATTGACTCTTGAAAGTATTGTACTTGCTGAGGTTGAGGAAGTCCGAGACTCCTCCTTTTCGCTGGCGTTAGTCATAACGGAATGAAAACGGGTTTCTCAATGTCGTCCTGTGGGTACAAGATTTTTGGGCGACGATATCTCCTCCTCATCATCCTCCCGTGTTCCTCCTCATCTTCCTCAGAACTACTCCCAACATTTGCAATTCTTCTATTGGAATTGTTTATGAATTCCTCTGAACTCCCTTCTGAAATGGCTTCATCAAGGCGACGAGTGCCAGAGGTGCTAACTTGAAGCTGTTTCTTTACAAATGTTTGGGTGGCAGGAACTGTCAAGGTAGACTGAAACTTGGTGGTTTTGGAAGGAACTGGAACAAAAGTTCGGCCGTGGGGATCCATAGGATCTGATCTGGGACCTGCGCCGTTGGCGTAGTGAAAGTTGTCCCTCTCATCTTCCTCGTCTTCATCTTCATCCTCCTCTGACGACTCTTCCTCATCATCATTTGGCTCCTCCTTCTTTTTATTTTTGTTTTTTGACTGTTTATTTGGAAGACGTAAACCGGGTGGTACTTTGGCTGGTCTTTTTTTTGTTACTTCAACAGCAATTATTGGCTTTTGCAAGGAGGAAGTAAGCTTTTGAGAGATTTTGAAATCATCTTTTTCGTCATCTTCTGAAAGGGGTTTGATTTTTGTGCGGTCATTCGCATACTGGTTTATCTTTGAGATTGCAAGAATGGCAGCTTGGAGGCTGTCCAAGTTTTCTGAAGTTGTTGGTGGTGGCTCTGTGATTTCCGTTTCGATGATGGATTTTGAGGGAACCAACCTGTTATTGAATCTGTCGTCATCAAATAAATCCAAGAGGTCTGCTCCTGGTTTCTTATTAACTTTTGGGGGAACTCCTGAGATGGATGTTGTGACGGGGACAACGGCTTGAGGTGGGGTCAAAACCGCTGGTGAAAATGGGGCTGATGCGGTTTGAGATTGAGTTTTGGTTAGGCTGATTGGGATTTCGATTGTCTCCGCCTGTTTATTGTTGCCGGACCCTTTAAGCCTTAAATTTATTTCCAGTTTTTCTCCAGTGGGCAACTCGTGACTGAATGTGGTCGTCCCTTCGGATGAGCTGCCGTCAGATGAACCTCCAGAATTCTGAATGAAATTAAAAATGGGCTGCCTGTTCTGGTTCTGCATAGGTTGCTGTTGTACTTGTTGTTGCTGCTGCTGCTGCTGAGGCTGCTGTGGCTGATGATGCATTTGAGGGAAATTTTGGATGATTTGAGGAACTTGTTGTTGAGGTGGCTGAGGAGGTGGTGGTGGAGGAGGGTTATGATGCCCCATTCCCATGCCCATCCCCATTGGCATCGGGACTTGGATAATCTGAGGAACGACAACCGTTTGAGGTGGAGATTGAGGTACGTGCATTTGGTGAATTACTGGAGGAGGTGGAGGTGGGGTGGTGGCTGGAGGTGGTGCTGGGGTTTCTGGTGCAAACGTTACAACGTTGGGTCCGATTGTTGCCTGAATTAAAACATATTTAGTATTATAAAACTGTATTCAGTACTTTGTCCATTTGTTCCCCACAATGAAAATGAGTCTTACCAAATTTTGAACGATATCAGCAGAAACTGGAGCTGGTGCTGCTGGAGTACGTGATGTTCCTCCGAGCAGTTGCTGAGCATTGGACAAGCCTAATACAGCATTACGAATGTTTCCAATCATAGATAACAACTGGGTGGAGTTGAGCGGACAGGAGTTAAACAGGAAACGACATTGTCTTGAGCTTTTGGTTTTTGTGCCGGCTTCGGCTGCCATTCTAAAGACTTCATAAGGATCCTCAG
>JAQGAP010001624.1:0-18832 GCA_034697805.1 Orchesella bifasciata
AACTTCTGCCGATGAATAATCCAGTGAACTGTACAGACAGATACCTTATTAATGTTCATATACAGTTCCTGTCTACAAGTATTTCTTTAAGATTAAGTTTTTATGCGAAATTACACAAATCTTTTATCCATCAATCCTCAAGTTTTGCTTCTTTTCCAATCTATTTTCTTGTTGCGCGTTTCCATTTCCTTATCCTGTCTTAGTTTTCTCATTCTAAATTTTTATACTCTTTTTCTCTTGTTACAATAACATTCGAATAGTAGAGATGAATTTTTCAGAGGCTTATTTTTCCACAATTTTTTTTCATGGTGTTTCTTCAAGAAATTTGTCGCATGTATCTCTTCTAGTAATACCCATTTAGTTATCCTTTGGCTTATTAAGAAATCCCAAAAAAAGTTATGCTCCTCTCATCAGACCATCATCGCCTTTCCGTGTGGCGTGGGATAAGTTTCATTCAAGCGTACCTACAAACTCCATACATCGCATAATTATGAAGGTGCACGAAGAAAGAGATTGGATTTTTTCCTCTTTCAAAAATTTCAGATTAGCAAAAAGGAGAAGTATTTTCTAACACTTTTTCCGACTCATTCCGACAAAAAAAAACGTGTGCATGTCGCTTGTTACTGGGCGATTCTTGTGAAAAAATGGATCTGTGAAGATTGATAATTTTACTCACCACTACCAACACCAACCAACAAAACCAACCACTGCCATTGCATCCCATTGCATGAATTTGATGTATTTTTCGTCTCTGAAAAACGAGGTGGTAGACAACAGGCAATTGGAATATGAAGAGTTTATGGACTATCATTGCATATTTTCTTGTATTGCAGGAGATTCTGTGAATAAATACGTAATATATGGAATGGAAGAAACATGAGTAATGTGATGCGCAATGACGGTGATGATAATGGTGATAACGATGAAATGTAGGGGATGAGAATCTGAGAAAGACCTGTACAAAAGACCATAGTGAATCTCCATCCCATCACATCACACTTCTTTCTTTCTTTCCTTTTTATTGCCACCAAAACTATTTTCAGTAAAATGCAACAGCACGCAGGAGCAATAATGGCAAAAATAAACCGCATTCAACACCAGCAACACAGCACAACCGCATTGCAAATGACCAGATAAGTGAGAAAGAGATGTGTTAAATGTTATATTACTAGAGGGGAAAAACGAACAGACGGTGGTGGTGGTGGTTCTAGTAATGTGGTGGTGTGCCTGTAATGGTAGAAATGGAATGACAGACAGAGAAAGAAACAGAAAAAAGAGGATGGATGGATTGATGGAAGAAAAGGAAGAATGAATGTATGACATGACGGTGGCATGTCTCTCTCTCTCTCTCTCTAAATGCACGACCATGCATGGTTTCGTTATGATGATGATGATGGTGAAAGAAAATATGTAGAAAAAATGGTAATGTTCCGCACACAACAAAACGACATTACTATTACTACTACCGTGTGGAATGGAATATATAAAAATTCAGTAAAAAAAGAAATAATTTTCAAACAATATTATGTGCCTCTGCTAGTCGTACAGGTAAGTAATAATGTGCACAAGCAGCAACCGAAGCAGCAGCAATAGAAGCTTGGCTTAAAAGGTAAGGACACGGTGGATGCTGAGTTCAGGCAAAAAATGCGAGAAGATATTGCATTGCATATTATTATTTTTTATTACTATTATTGCTTTTTAGTCGTCAGCTTGCATGAAGTGAATTTTCTGCTCTTGTCTCCCTTCATAATCATAATTTTTCAAAGAGAAGAAGACGACGACAACCCAGAGAAGAGCCAGAAGAAATGAGAGGAGAGAGAGAGAGAAATATTATTACCATTTTCATTCCTTTTCGGCATCATACTCTCAGCAAAGTCAACAGAAATTGTGCATTATGGATGAATGATGGAATAGTCGGTTATATATGGAATAAAAATGTATTTATTATTATATTTTGTATACATAACACAACTATATGAATGCTAACTAAAGAATTAGGAATGTGCTTCAGCTCTGATTAGTTCTCGTGTATGTATATTTATTACTAAGCTTTAGTTTTGGAAGCGAGCTTTCAAAAAAATCATCATCATCATCATTCCCAGCATCGCATCGTCAGTATCGTCATTATTATTATATAGTTTATGGATGAATGTGTGCCTTGGTGTTGTGTGCGAGATAGGCAAAGTGAGGATTATTGATGCATATGAAGGTATTATTATGCATTCACGTATAGAATATATTTATGGATATTTTTCCGCAGATACAGACACATTGAATTTACTCTCCTCTGTCTACCTGCTGTTTTTCTTTCTGTTAAAAAAGTAGTAGTCGTATAATTTTTTGTGCTAAAGCTGCGGTTTACTTTTGTGCTATTTTTCTAAATGTAAAAAGACACGAGGAGTAGCAAAGAGAGAACATTGAGCACACACACAAAACTTTGCAATTGCAATACATAAAAAATTGTAGAGACAGACAGAGAGGCATATGGAGTTATAGTTGGTGTAAATGTCGTCCCAGCAAGCATTCATTCACACACAAAAAGAGGCAGTTGTTGGTCGGTCGCAGCCGCATTTTTCGTGAATTATAAAAGAGAAGACGTATAGAGAGGGATAACAATATGCAATATAATATTCAACATGTGTCAAGCGAAAAACGGAGTCAAGTCACAAGTGCCTGCGTTTATGAGGATTGCATACTTAGAAATGTTTGTAGGGATACTTATATGATATAGGTTTGTTCATATTTCAGTTCAGCACGGCATTCTTCTCTTCCTAAACGATACGAAACAAGAATCTAATTTTATGATGAAAAACTGATGCTGCGGCGAAACTGAATAAGAAATGCATTTATAAATAATACGCCTATTGCACACAAAAGCATATTATGAAGAACAGTTACAACAATTGCACATTTTTATTGGTTTAAAATATTCACAGAATATTTTTTGGCTACCACTTCATCGTCTCTCGGAACGGTGAAGAATGTTGGTAGGTACTGAAATTGAATACAATGAACTATTTGTCTGTTGCAGAAATTTGGCGTATTAAAAAGGAAGCTATTTCGTAAAAAGGAAGTCCTCGTATGCATGGTCGGCATTAAAAAAACTAACTTGAGTTGCAAGCAAGGGACCTGGGTAATAATGGTTACTTGTTGCTTCTTCAAAGAAAAGGGATTCAATTAAGATGTTTTCCAAATTGAAAATTCTGCGTCCATGCTTGACCACATATATGTTTGTTCTGCTTACGTTACTTCTGTATGTAACTCAAATTGAGTGTGTTTCACTCTTTTCACTCCGTTCCATTTCTCATATGCATAAATGCGATAATAATAAAATGTTCCTTTTCTGCTGTTTGCCTGTACTTTGAATATATTCACATAAACAAAGGAGAACATGAGCAAGTACAAAGCAAAATGTTTTCATATGCACGTATTATTATTATTACCAACAGAGTGGATATTGTGTGATGTGAGTTTATTACAGCCTTCTTGTAAAAAAAACTATTACTGCTGCGTTTCTCCATTCCCGATGAAGTCATGAAGTGCGTGGATGACATGCGATTCAAGAAAACGCCGGAAATGCTCAGTGAAACAGCTCGTCAAAAAAGCACTTGAAAAGTCTGCACAGTTTAGAGATAGAATTATACATATTCCATTCTGTAGCTTCGTATGCATGGCTTTTTTAAGCTCGTTAAACCTAAAATAAAATAATGAATTGGACGAGCGATGTGCTTGAACGCTACATAACAGCAGGTAAGTTTTATGGGGTCGTTAAATAAGACTGAATACTGAATCGTAGCTGAGAATTTAGATTGACTTTCCACTGGTGCTGCTGCTTAACTTAAAATCAAGTATCCACTAATGTCGCGTCTGCACACAATTTGTGTGAAATTGCGCAAATATGCAAATTGAACAAAGATGAAAAACTTGACGCGTTTAATCAGTAGATAGAAGAGAAATATCAGCGTTTTGCAATAAAAATGAATAGATGCTGCTACAAAGCCGTCAAAGATTCCGAATCAGTATGATTGATTGTTTTCCTCGCAATTATACGTGGTTCAAATTCAATTATTGGAAATCAGTTGCCTGGAAAAATAAATAGTTTACCGGGAAAAGAATTTAGGCCGCATCTGCATTATGGAATTAACAGTGATGACTATGATGTTATCAATAATACTAAATAAAAGTAGTATTCCATTGGTCGATAATCCGAATGGCGTACGAAATGAATCACCAATTTTAAACTGAGGCAAGCCAACACTTACTTTAAAGCTGGCCGGACATTGCCCAATAGTTTCTCCAAGACAGAGGATATGGACGTCAGAAGCTGTACCGACGGCAGATAACACGTTGATCATAAGGGATTAATATGAACAAGTGATATCTTCATTGATTAAATTAATAATATACATTTTATTCCATGCATCCAGTACTATAGACTGTGATATCCTTTCCTGTATTTAATGATTTCTGAGTATCTCAGTATGCCCATTTGGTATAAACGTGAATGAAAGAAAAGCTGAAAGAAAATTAATCTTGCTTCTCGACGAAAGTGTTTCATGCAGTTATACATATATTGCAACAGCAGCTGTTAGTTCTTGATTGTCCATGTCATTAAAAAGTAGAAACCAGAGTAGAAAATACACAGACAGGAACAGCATTTCTTTGGTTGAGTTACTCAAGCACAGGAAACTGGCTTATCTCGATTGTCCAGTCTTATCTTGGAAAACCTTTTTTCACTATAATTTATACTTGTGGTGGATTTTGTGGGCCGAGCGATGAAATACATGAATTTTTCATTGAGGACAAAATGCATGCTTTATCCATCAACAAGGCAATACATTTAACAATTAAGACACTAAGTAAGTCAGGAATGGAAACATGTCCACTGAAGAGAAAATCTGAAAAGTAAAGCAATTCATTTTTCATCTCTACACTGCACTGGGCAAAGGCCGGGCCAGTCCAACTATAGTGGGTGAGGATGAGTATCGTTTCAATAAACTTCTCTCTCTCTCCTTCCTTCTCATTCAAAGAGAAATGATTTGCTTATCTTACAACAAGCGCCGGAGAGGGATAGATTTCATTTATGGTACGTTGTGGCAGGCCACTCTCATTGATACGAAGAAAATTGAAGGACCAAAGGCTGCTTACCACAAATGACATGACCATACTGCACATATATATGTATAACTGCTAACTAACTACTAACATTTTTATTTTATTACAATCAAATGATCGCCCAGCAGCACTGGAAATGAAGGGAAATTAATGAGCTGTATAGAAATACACGTATGTAATTCAAGGGTCGGGTCGAATCATTTTTCTACACGTATGTATTTTGCTCTACTATACTATGCTACTCTCAGTATGCATGCCCCTTTCTCATGCTATCTTTACTCTTTTCTTGAAGGAAAAAGAAGAGGATGGAGGAAACGAACATAATGATGTGAACATATAGTTGAAATAAATAAGCCAACGACCAGAAGAAAGAAAACAATACGAGGCGATACATTACAAATATGGATGGATGATTTTTCATTCATGAAAAAAAATAAAAATTGAACCATCAATCTTGTTTTCTTCTACAAAAAAAAAATCTTAACGAGGTTATGATATGATTAACTCATTTCGTCTTCTTTCACAATATGATAGGGCTTTGCCGTTGTATGTGGAAATTCCAAGAAGGAATATGGACGATTTCCAGAATTCAAACATTATGTGGTAAATGATGTTGTGAATGATTGGGTTGGAATAGTAAATGGAAAAAGTAATACGTTGAGTGAAATGGAAGCAAAAGGTCTGTTATCACACCCCAAATTATGGTTTTAATATTCGTGAAATGCCTTCATATAAGTGCATGATAATTGAAATAAGCATACATATATGCCATGCACACACACATGTATATGCGGGTATATGAGATTGGATAAATGCCATATTTATGCATATTGTACTACTGCCTGGTAAAATGATATCATTGTGGAAGGACCTTTTCAGTCAGTGTGATCTTGTCATGTCTTTGACCGCAACAACTCGAGAAATTTAACGAGAAAAACCAACAAGAGCATGTACGAAGAAAACTGATTGAAATAATCCACATAATTTATATTGGACATGACAGGAAAACGTTATGAGTGAACGAAGAAGGTTCATCTATTAACTTAATGGTTGGTGAGTGTATATGCATGTACTTTATATTTTAATGTATGTATCCTCAATTAGGTACGCATAATACTTACTTCCCCTTTACTTGAATCATGCATTTTTCATGGAATCAGTTCTTGCTGGAAAGCAACTTTCATATAATTATGAATAATGACTGACGATAAAAATGTTAGCAGAGAAATGACACTGGAGACGAAAAATCAAGCTGTATTTTTTTATTCCAATACATAAATTATTACAGACATCCACAAATTTTTTAAAAATATTCATAAATTCTTCAACAGAGGTACGTCAAACGTGAAGAAATGTTAATGTTACTATTTGACGAGAGAAAGAAAAAACGAGCATGAGGATGGATGTCCTAAAAAGGTTGAAAATTCTTGCGATCGTCCAGTGAATTACCAAGTGAGAGAGCGTCCAGTTGTTGATCGTGTGTATGTTTAAGTGAAGCGAAGAGCAAATCGCGAGCGTTGAGTGTACTCCGACAAAATCAGCTTTCACAATGATCTCAGAAGTTATAACATCACTCTGTTAAATCATTGTTAAAGCCGGAGTTGTCGGCAGTTTCGAAGAGTAAACATACACACACATCCCATTGGCCGGATTGTTGATGATGAAAGGTGACAGGGAATATGATTTTCAAGACTACTCGCCATCCTTTAATTTACCGCGATGATGTACAAGCGAGATGATATGATGACATTGGCAAACTGCTGATTATCAAAGAGGAGAGAGATAGAGGAAAAATGTTGATAACAATCAATTCCACGTTTGACGTCTTCTGTCGGGGATGATTATGTGGCAATTTACATGTTGGCACGCATCTCTCTCTCTCTCGAAGAGAAAAAACTGCATATTATTCACCAGAAGAGATCCACACTCCATGGAATTCTACCAATGATGAAACCGATGAAACTACACGTGTTATGATACTCTCTGCGTTTTTATTTCAGAAAAATATTTCCTCTTCCTCCAGCAGTGCATCCTCGAAGAAGGAGGAAGAAGCTAGAAAACAAATAGTCGAAACTTGTTCACCCTGTTAGGCATTGCATAGTATAGACGATATATACAGAGGTATAGGCTGCTGCACAATTTTTTCTACTCTTCAAGTGCTCTTCCACTTGAGACAGGGCTAGAGGAAAGGAGTGAATGTCATGCATTCGCACTGCTGCTGCTGCTGCTTACAATGATGATGATTGTAAGTGTAGAAAGAATCCAGCTATGAGGCAACAACTTCGACGTGACGACGACGACTTCACCATAAGCAGCTTATAACCTTCCTCTCCGGCATCGCCATCATCATTGTGGAAAATTCTGTGAAGAGAGAACCAACAAGAAATGTTAAGTCTGGATTCGCCAGTTTATATGCGCCAGGCATGTAATACCCTTAATGCCACGCTGAGTATCTCAAAAAGCAGTGCAGTTAGTGAGAGAGCACAATTATATGCATCTATAGTTAAACTAATACAAAAAAAAATACTGCACACATTCATGCAAGCATGCACCCATACTGCAGCAGCAACAGCACAGCTACACTGATATTCAAGGGATGCTGTGTAGATTTACAAAGAGAAAAGAATAATGAAACGTATATCGGAAAAAGCAATAAGAAGGAGAGAAAAAATATACAACTTACACATATTCCTGCATATTTTTGTTTTTTTATATTGCATCCAACGCTAGGCAGGACACCAGCAACAAAGTTGCATTAAATAGTAAATGCCAGCGTGTGTACGTTCATATGTGTGCTTAATGAAATATTCAATGACTTATACTAAACCTTTTAAGTTTGGTTAAAATGAAGAGAGAGAGAGAGAGAGAAGAAGAATGCGAGTGAGAAAGGAGCAGCTCTTAACTACTATCTCTGCATAGAAAACCAAGCCAAACCACCTCACCCGTCTAACTACACTAAACATAATAGATACCAGCCAACATTATCATCATCATCATCATTCGCCACCATCCATGTATACCTCTACCACTACTACTACACAATTACTACTTCACTTACTACTTCTTTTTTACTACCTACTTGAAAAAAAAAACTTACTACCATCATACCAAAAAGAACCACTAATACTCCTTAAACTTAAACCACTGCCATCATCATCTCCAACACCACCCATTGACATAGTTGCACATTCCAAGTACACACAGACATATACATATTCCGAGCTCTTAAATGAAAGAAAAAAAATACTACGTGTGTTCTTATTCATCATCCTCATATTCTTACCGCTAATACCAAATTCTAGCCTGGATTTGGATGTGCATAATATATATTGTATGGGAGGTTTTGCATTCCAAAAAACCTGGGGGTCATTACATGTAACAGAGAGGTCATTCTCTCGTCATCATCTTCACTCCCAAAGCGAAAATGTGCAATGCAATATCAGTAATAAGAATGATGCAGATCAGCTCTGCTCCCACCTTCCAAAAAGCCACCATACCAATTCTCTCTCTCTCTTTAATTTTTTCTCCGTGTGTTCTAAAATCCCACACCCTAACTAAACATTCCTTTTCAACAATGTACACACATAGTAGTGCAACAATGGATGCGGCGAAAGCTCATAATATGATTACACAAAAACATGGTTTCATGCTGATGATGATGACGATACATATGTGTGTGGGTAAGTAGGCATATTTTATATAAGACATACATAATAAACGTGTACAAGATTGCAAAAGAAAAAGGGCTGTCTTCGTATTTCATTATTATGCATCATTCCTCCTTGCTATCAACTTCCTCTTATGCATACAGAAAAGGTGAAATAAGGCAAAAAAAACTGGGATGGAATCTCACTTTAAGATGTTTAGGCGAATAAAAAACCGAGATCAAAACCTATGATGCTTGGCTATGTCATGAACAAGACGATGATGATCATATTTGACTTGTTCAACCACTTACACAATGAATGCTTCTCTTACAATCGTCGTCGTCAGCTCAATCATTTCGTGATCTGGTTCTCCAACTACCACGCATTGCTAAAATGTGTATGATATCGTCAAACAAAATGACAATAATTTTGAATCGTATTTGGAAAAATGAAACCGAGAAGAAGAAAAAATGATCAGTGGAGGAACAAGTGGAGTGGATCCCAACTGTAAATGTTGTACATAAATGTACCTATGATGAGTATAATCATGTGTGTAGATTAATATGGTATGGTAGGACTAGGACCACTTCATTTCATATCTGCTTTTCCTTTATGCCTTTAGGGGTGCTACCTACCTACTCAAGGACATTTTATGACATTGCATATCACAATGTATTAAGTGGAAAACTGTCTGAAAGTTTAGTTTCTTGAATTTCATGCAGGATACTACTACCACCACTCCTTCAGCTTCATCATAAATGCTATAATATGCTATGATTTTTGCTCCCCGTCTCCCTCTCCTTCGGCTTCTTTTTTAGGTGGTTACATGATACTACATTATATATAGTTAAAAAAAGTCAGAATTATATATTTTTTTACATCGCCAATGTATAAAAAATCTAGTATGATGCTGATAACAGGTATTTTTACTGCCAGCCAACACAAACAATGAGCGAGACTCTGGATCTAAACAATTTTTGTTCAAACCGACTTTCAGTGACGAGCGATACTGAAAGTTAATATGCAGTACTGCAAAACAGACTGTCACTGAACTCTCCGTCTTGTTCATCATCTTCTATTATTCCATCTTCTTGTTACTGCTCCCACCACTTTTCCCCACACATACATACTCACATTGTAAAGCACAGTTTTTCATCTTTGTGTGTGCTGTGATGTGTACTTTGCCAGCATGTAATGTAACATGGGTAATCAGACGCGACTGTCTGCTCGCTCTGCATGTAGCATATTAGCTGTCTGTGTGGTCTTTAGACGTGTGATCCTCTTTTTTCGATATAAAACTTCCTACGGCTCTTTTTTTCCTTTTCATTCTATTTCTCATTCGCCTTGTTCTTGTTGGTTCGACCAAGAATAAGATTTCACTCAAACTTGTCCTTCCCACAAAATCAAAACTGAATTGAAGGGCAGAGGCGAATCATCAAAAAAGGACAAAGAAATGTGAAAGAGAAATACTTTTTTCTTCATCTCACATCTTGCGTCTTGTGAGACCATTTCAATTCGTTTTCTCCACTTGTCCACAACTACTATATGTGCGTTGAGAAATAAAGTAGCACACCAGGATTTGGTTTTCTCTTTCAGGAAATGAGCAACAGGTTGCAATACTACAAAGTAGATGCTGAAGGCTACTCCCTCATGGCTCACTCCGTTTTGGTGATCGGGGGAAAAGAATAAAATCGTGAGTGATAGTTGAATGAGATATCGTAATCACAACACGACAAGTGCTACTGCTTCCACTCAAAATATATGCACATAAACGGAACATCCTCCGGATGAATGCGTTCCAGGGAGCTTTTCAAATTTATTGGAATGGAAAGAGCGTTGTCTATCTATGTATCATCTCCGAAGAGTAATTTCACTAGCAAATATCAAGACAAATTATATGATTCTGTTAAAGGAGTCGATTGAAACTATAAGCAGTAACAGGACGGACAGCTAAAAAGAGAGAAAATATTTTCGCTCACCTTCCACCAAACCATTTCACCGTCGGAAAATGTATCACGCATTATTACTCCAAAGAGCACATTACAGTTCAGTAATAAAAAAAAAGAAGCAAGAACAGATTACACGTTCTTAAAGTACTTGTTGCTTTCCCCACTAAAGAAACTTACTTTTTCACGTAAACTATGCCTTCGGCACTAGTGAACTCTGTCTGTTAACATGATGAAACACAAAAATGTTTTAATCTTTCACTCCCTCTTTTTATTATGGGATCCGTTTTCTTTCACAACTAACTTCACACTGCATAATGTTTATTTAGAGGAAAAAAGAACAATATGGTGTGCTGCTGAAATTTCTTGAATCCAAATGAAAATGCGTACAAAGAGTTAAAATAATGTATGTATGTGGTATCTGTATTTGAGAAGGAGCAAATGTAATGAAAACTCACTTGCTCCTAACTTCTTTCACCTCCACTATTTCCCAAGTAAAAATTGTGCGTTTGTGTGTGTACTCTCATCAAGGTACAATGCAGTACTGAGCAGACTTTCTGAGTGTACGGCTGAAAACTGGTGAGGTGAGTGAGGAGAGGAGTGACTGACTGACTTGTCTTCACTGCGACGAGGCTTCATACTACTTGACTAAAACCGTTGTGTAAGCTGTTGAAGCTGGTTCCCTATGAATGCTGTAGTATTACTATACGAATGAGTGAGTTTGAGTAGTGGGTATGTTATGTGTGTATGTATACGTGAATGATATTGATATATAATTTTCTGCCTGTCTGTGTACATGGTGAAGAGGAGAAGAAGAAGAAGCTGTTGATGCACAAGAGTATTTAGAGGCGAGGAGGTGATGGTGCTGGTGGTAGTAGTGTCGAGTCAACGATGAGACAACGAGACATATTATGTACCATACAATAATGCGGCTCTTTGCTAAGCTGACTGAGTTCTTTCTCTCTCTCCATGTTATCATCGCGTCTTTCTATTCTTGCATGCTCTACCGTTTCTGATAATGCAAAAAGAATATGATTTGGAACGAACCTTTCTCACATCCTTATGTCGCCTCTCTGGAGGAGGAGAACTGAAAAACGCCAATTAACAGCGAAATGCTGTTTTAGTACTAAACTTGGATCTAAACTGAATTCCATACATAAAATTATTATAATCATGTCACATGGCTTTTCAACTCAATCAAAGAGGCGTCTTCCTATTTACAATCGTCTACATTCCTTCATTCACTTGAAATGAAATATGCTCAGAGATACTAAAAAATACAGAACGGTATACCAGAAGAGAGGTGCAGTACCATTTCAATATGATTGATAGGTGATGTGATATGGACGGAAAGTATGCAAAACCAAATTATAAATGTTAATGCTTATTTCAACAAATTTACATTGAAGATTAATCAAACGAGAGGAAAATATAAAGTACGAAGACCTCATTGATAACACCAAAGGTTTTACTAATCACTTTAAATACTTTCGGCTCCACACAGACAAAAATTCCAGAGTCAGTTGAGTGAGAAAGGAGAGAGAGTCTCAAACAAACACGAAGTCAATTCATGACCAACTGACTGGTTCTCTTGAATGATTTCAAGTTGGTATTGGCATTCCACATTATGTACTTTAGTAGTTGAATGAATGGCGGAGCCAACCTGACTTTTGAAATTATAAAAACACATCTTTCCTCCAAATGAAACCACTTGTAATAAATATATGAGTCCCGTTGTTGCGTTCGTTCGTTCGTTAGCTTCATAAATGAATTTGCTTATGATGATCAGTTCTTTGCGAACACTTATTACAATAGATAATGTAAATAGTGGCCAGCTAGAGCAACAATCAAATGCATACTAAAATGCTACTTAAACTTTCGGGCTGGGACATCATCACTACTACCACCACACAACTATAATACTACCACTACATGTACTGAACCGATATAACATCTTCAACTTCACCAACTGTGAATATGAATGCAATACCACCACCAACAGAAACCAGTACTACTACTACTACTACTACTCCTGCAAAATATAGAGGCAAACAAAAATTTGGAATGTTCTCCTCTCTGAGTGTATGTAAAATACAGGAGCTGGGCACAGCAGCCGCAGATACAGAGCACAAAATGTACATGGTTGCAGTCTACTACTTACACATCTTACTACTGCACTGCCGACAATTGATCAACAACCGACTGTATATAAGGAGAAGCTGAGAGACTAGCACTAACGATGATTTTACCTGCATCATCTTCCACACACTTACAGACAGATTATAGGCAAATATTTAATGACACACGTATATATAGATATACGAGTTGAGTATGAAACTACGAGAGATGAGATGAGAGAGCAAAAAAAATCTGCCTGGCTTCTGCTTCTCATTCAATGGAATGCTGGTCAATTTCTTGTATCTTCTTTTTTCGATTTTGGTTGACTGAATGGCTGGTTGAATCTCAGCTTAGGAAATAAAGTCAAGTAACATAACTCTAATCATTTTCTTCTCTCTGGCTGCCTACCTTACCCATAATAATGAATGTATAAGTGTATGAACAGTATGTATAAGCAGTACTTAATGTATGGTGAAGAGATAAGGGAAAAAGATGAGGAAAAAGAAGCAACCAACCGACTCGCTCACTTCACCCTGCTACACACATAGAACAGCAGAAAAATCTTGAGTTTCTTCATGCATGGGTTACTAGTACTGCTACAGAGCAGAAATGACTTGGCTGTACCATGTAGCATGGCGATGTGAATGTCTTAGAGAGCAGCCCAACACACTATCTCCTGGCATATAACAAGATAAAATCCTTACTGTATCAACTGAAAACAACTTTTTTTTGTAAAAGAGTCTTTGCATACAAAAATATTATGCTAGAGCAATGTACACGCGTACACATACCTACGTCCATAATATATATGAGCATCGTCATCATCAGTAATATTATAAACCTCTTTCTTCTTTGTAACACTTTCAAGTTTTCAAGTGAGAAGCGAGAATATACAGATATTTTTCATAGCATTCTTTACCGTCGTGTGTCAGATCAGAACAAGCCTCTCGCATTATACTTATACAATATATATATATAAATATATATATATATTGTGCTACATGCTCGCTGAATTTTTTTAGTGTGCACAACTCCATGTAATATGTATTACATAGTTTTAGCCAAAACGTTATTTCATCTAATCCTATACAGACATACTGGTGCAAACCCCGTTTATGTTTAGCAGGCTCATCATCATCGCTGTCGTCATCAGATCAGTATACTTTTACCCTTTCGTGAATGTATGAAAATCTCTCCTCAATTTTGTTACTTTACTCTAAATCACTAATCACTTGAGAAAAAGGGATAAACCGTACATTGCATTTCACATTCTTTCCCTCATTTGTTTTTCTCTGTATTGCCAGCCAATAGTGTAAGTATGCAGTAAGTAAGTAATGGTGTGGTATGTAATATGTATGTCTGCTGTTTGTTAAACTCTAAATCTGAACTAACGATATATGAAGAAAATGCCATAAGTCGAATAAAGCAGACAGGATAAGGCATTGCTCCTTTTCCCACTATCCTTTATTCATCTCTTCTTCTTCTTTTTACACATCTCACTTTATTACTTTGCAGTTTAGGATTAAGGGGAAGAAGAAAAGATGTGTATATGAAGATTTACTCTATGCATTTCTCCTGTTGTCTCTTTTGAAATTATCTGACTGTGTCGCTAAAACAGCTTTGTGCACTTTTTTGTTCAGACAACAGCATTCGAAGAATGAATACATACTACACATATTATTATTATGCCTATGCCAGCCAGCGAGGAAAAAGTCAAAAGACAGACAATGCAATATAGAGACCATCTTATGCAATGCAATACATGTTTGGTGACTCCAGGTTGAACGAAAGAGAGAGAGAGAGAGAGAGAAAATCATTATGGTATTCCATTTGTCCGTCTACTAAAGCATTAACAGATCCATTGTAAGTCCATAAGGAAAAAAAGGAATAAACCACAGTTGGATGTGGAAAATCCTTCCTTTTGTGCAAGATGACGATCATCATCATCATCCTTATGTTGATAATTGTACGATCACACTGGTGCTAGCGATACAAAAGCCAGAAAAATTCTCCTTTTCTGCATGAGATATCAAATATCAATCCGAGAGATACTTTTTTTAAACTAAAATTATTTAGAAAAAGTTAACACCAGCCTGACCAGCCCATCATGCTAAGCATTATTCCTAAAAATAAAGAAAGATCATTGTCTGATTGTGAGTAAGCAGCCTGCTCCCTCAACAATAAAATGGCGATACGAAAAATCGATGCCATGTCATAATGAGAATTTAAAGAGACGGACTGGCTGGCTCGGAAATATCATGAGAGAGAGAGAGAGAGAGACACTACCTAGACGTAGGATGAGCATGGGTAAGTAGACTTTTAAGAGAAGGCAGTGTGAGTGAACCTGTCGTTCAATCACCTTGACTGACATTCATACCCACACAAGGTCTTTTATGTTGTTTTTGTCTGAAACCAGTCAATAAGGGTTCCTCTAAAATTCTTACTAGAGCCTCATGTGAGCCTTTCAAAGATCTTTTTTACTAAAGGGATACCCTTTCGTAGAAAAGCAATGAATGAAAACCTTTTTCCCTTTATTTGCACCGTAATAAAAAAGTTGCACCTGTCATACTAGCAAAAGGATCTCGACTAGACCTAGACCCTTCACAATATGAATATAAAGGTGTAAAAAGGAATTTCTTTCGGCAGACATACCTGTGGATTTTCATCTTTTTCTATGGAATTCCATACCCCTTCCTTCCTCATTTTTTATGACAGTACCAAGAAAACTGTCAAGTAAAGAGCCAGAGGAAAGCCTTTCGGGCTAGGTTAGGCCAGGCCAACTAGGTTCGGCTCCCATGTCCCTTGTCTGCAGCCGGTATCAAATCAAGGCGAGTATTATTTACGACATGGGATAAGTACGATGCGACATTCAGCTTTTATTAATACTGCAATATTCCACGAACTGACGAAACGAAACAAAAGCACTATGAAAAGAATGTATTTTCGATGTCACTATCACCATTTATTTCCATCAGGAAAGAGAGAAGAGAGAGAGAGAGAGGGAGACGAGATTAAATACCTTTCTTTCGCAACAGGTCAGTAGCACCAGAAGAGACAGGGAAGAAAATGATGAAGCAACAAGAGAAGGATGTATTACAGAAGAGCGAAGCCAGTGAAACAAGCGTTACTGACTTAACGTTGCGTTGAATGCAGCGTAGGTACACAGCCAATATCAATGCCAATATTTTCTTGTGTAAAGTAAACAGTGAGCCTACAACGTCTCTCACTGCTGATGATGATAATGGCGATGGTCGTGCTATACTAAACTGCTAAAACGCTGCTTAAAGTCTACACGTACATTTGTAGAGTTGGGATTGAATGTGGCACAAAAACCCAGGAGAGTCAAATCAAACCAACTGAACAAGCGAAGCGAAATACCATCGCATCGCAATTTGTATTAAAACAGCAGCAGCAGCACCACGGCACCACCACTCAACTCACACAAGATACTGAATTGAATATTTGTATGTACGTGCGGATGAACTGCATCACCAACAGAAATAATACCGAAACTCTTTTTTTTAGCCATCAGTAAATACACTAACCAGTATGAAAAATCCTTCTTCTCCTTCCTCCACCTTCGTCTTCAACCTGTCTCAGTAGGCAAAGAAGAAAGGAGATTCATGAATACTAAAAACCAAAGTCAGCTTCAATGCTTCAATAAAGAGTCACTGAAAGATATCTTTGTGAGCAAGAACCCCCTTCATATGTAAAATATATACTATGCAGAATCAGTGAAGACGATGAAACGAACTTGAATGCATAACATGACTGACTTAAAAAACTTGACTCGAATGCAATGCAATATTATCAAGTAACGTCCGCGTCAGTATGTTACATTGAGCCGAACATTTTTAAAATATACATATAAAACTAGGATATACTACCTTCCACTCGTCATTAGTATCAACATATATAAGCAGTAGACTGCTAGTAATAATAATATGTGCTCATCCCAAACTATATGATGTGTGTCTACGCCTATATAGTCTTGTATGTATGAAATAGAGATAGCTTATAAATCTTTTGAAAGGCGAGAACATTTTTTCGCTTGCTTCTCCTCTTCATCTTGAAATGCAACCTGGTACTTATATTATATGCAGGCTTCAAGGAAGAAAGTAATTTAATGAGAATATATGTATGTATGTATGTATGTATGTATATTACATAGAAAAAAAGTAGTTGTAAATGTACGAGTGTTGTATTTGATCTTTCCTCATATTCTTTCCCTAATTTCCTTCTTGCTGGCCGCATTCCATAAGAATTTTTTGGAGTTAAAAACTGCTGTTCAGGAGCAAGGAACAAGCTTACCTTTCCTGATAATTTTCATCATTCTAGTAAGTAGCAAATCCCGTCTTTGCTGTTTGTTAAAAGCTCAATAAGATTGTTTTGCTTTCTTCTCACATCCTTTACCCATCTGTAATGCTCTTAAATTATTATTACGAATCATATTTTTTACCTGACTTTGGCAGCGTTTTGGGTACTGTGGCAGTAGATTAGATATGACCCTTTTCATCTTATTGTTTCCGTTTTTTTCTCAGAAATAGAAGGCATTGTTGAAGCTACACTGCACCATCTTGCATAGTGAGGTGTAAGGATTTTTTGATACTGGCGTAACCGTTTTTCCTCTTCAACGAAATGCCGAAATGTGGCATAATAAGGTATTTCTAATCTGCCAAAAATGTTGTTCAGTGAGTCAGTCAAAGACGCTAGCAGCAAGAAAATGCCTCCATCATCATCCTCACGTTCATATGAGCCCGATCTGAAAACAAGAAAATAATATTTTTTGTTAAGCCTCTTACTACAAACACTAATCAGGATAATGATAATATTACTACTCTCCATTACACCGGCAATCAGCATTTATATAAAAAGGGCAAAGGATGAAATAGACAAATAAGCCGGCACGGATAATCGGGCGGGAGCCCTTATGCGTTCATTTAGGTGACATGGAATGCAAAACTATTTATTTTTCTCTCTTCATAATTATATACCTAAAATACACAAAAGAACATGCTAGGATAGTCAGTGCTACATGCTACTACGCTTCAAAAAAAAAGTTTACATCAGTCAGTATGAAAGGAAGACAGTCACCAATTAGGAAACAAAAATATGCAGATTTTTAGGACTAAAGAATGTGCAATTGCACATGCATGATGATAGCACACACAGTGTTAGGCATTATCGTTTTCATCACAATTTTCTTTTTCTGCTTAGCTCATATATTACTTTGCTTTCTAAATCAGAAAATTATTTTTTAAACACGTAATGTAATGTAAGAAATTTTAAGCACGTCGAGAAGAATGAACGGCAAAAAGTGAGAGAGATACATGGAATGGAATGCAATTCTCATCTTCATCATCACACAACATCGTCATCAAGAATATGTAAAAAAAAAACTTAAACAGGCGACTTTGCCATTTCAATGCAGGTGAGGACGAGGACACAGACGATAAGCTTGAAGAGCAAACCACATTGAAGAATTTTCAAGCACAGAACAAAACAAGAAGAAACTAGACAACGGCGACGACAGGGCAACTCTCATTCTTAAAAGGATTCAAGAGTCTAAAGCAGCAATCAGGTAGTTTTTCTGCAAATAACTTATATACATATAAAATTAATGCTATATATACTAGACAAAAATTCATACAACAATTCAGATTTATAATACCCATTGCAATGCAGCCTAGTAACTTGCCTTTTTGCCAATGCCACTAACCAACCAACGAAAAGGATCTTCTAAACCATGCCAGTCTCATGCTTCTGTCTGGTTTTGTAAAAACTTACAAACATTTTTTCCTCTACTTCGTCTTCATCTTCTCTTTGGATGAATGACTGAGAAGAAGTTTTTAAAAAATCCAAATAGTTGTATGTATTTTTTTCTTTATATTTAAAAAAACTAGCGTACATTTCACAAATCATCTCTCTCACATTCAATGTGATTATCACCAATGTATTTAAAGATGAAACAGGAGTCATTGCATAAAAAAATGATTTAAGTAGAAT
>JAQGAP010001625.1:0-18831 GCA_034697805.1 Orchesella bifasciata
TTCATTGGTAATCACCATTTAAGTGTACCAATGATGGGTGAAACCTATGTGTCTATTGTGGAAAAAGACCGTCAGTTGCAGTTAACGTTTGAATGGGAACTGGAAAACCCTTTACTGGATTTACTTGGAGCACATGATTCTCCAATTTTTGGTGGGTTGTGGGGAGGCAGTAATTCCCTGATTGGACCTGATTTTGAGGAACTTTTTGGGAAGCCAGCTTTTATGGAATATTACTTTTGTTCCAACTCCCTGTCCTATGGAATGCAGACCGGCTTATGGGAAGGATTGGGAATTTTGTTGAAATAATTTAAATAACACCACGTTTTGAACTTTGGAATTCAAATCACAAAACATTTATTAAAGTATTATGTTGTTCTAATAATTGTTAATATTTTGGAAACCACGTTACACATACGAGTAAGTAATAAAAATTTGTACATATATGTACATATGTTTTTTTCGAATTCATAGAATAATTTCTCATAAAAAAGCTAAACATAAGAGAAAATAATAATACAAACTACTGTGATATTGCATTGATTCATATTATTTTAGGCAACTAATTTGATCCCATAAAACCCACCTAATTTTTTGGGTTAATTAATATCCGGTTTAAACGGATTGCCTACCTGCATATTATAACCCACTTGCCATCTATGAACTTGTTAACATTCATTTAGATATGGATCTTCATGTCCAACAGTTAAATATTCATCAGTTAATTAGTACCAACTTTCCGAATCAACTTGTAGATTTTGCAATGAATTGTTACCTAAACAATTTTCAACATTGTAGAGTGTCATTTTGTTTTGCTTAGGATGAGTGATATTTACTTGAGAACTTGTTAAAATATTTCTGCAGTACATATTTAATTCCCCATTGTAAAAGTACGAGCGCCACAGTTCCAAGTTTCTCTTGAAGTGCACATTCCTAGCCTTGTAGTCAGCACTCCGCAGTTCCTCGGTAAGATTCTTTATTTTTTTCCACGCATAGCAATGGGCTCGAGAATGAAAAGACGAACTAATATTGTACATACTTCGCCACTTAAAATATTTAAAATATTCCTTTGGGTTTCCATCAAGAAACTTAATATATTCAGCCAAATCTTCAATCCTATTAAATTCCAAGGCATCAATATATGAGTCGGGCGGTGCAACCAGCTCCTTGTTTCCCAAAGCATAAATAATAGGAACCATGTTGTGTGCCCATCCATGCTCAGATTTTTCGGTTACGTAATCCAAACACAATGAGTTCTCAAGTGTCATGTAGAATTTGTACTTGATGCCGAGCTTTGAAAAACAATTGGAATCCCTCCAGTTGCCTCCTTCTCCGGAACCATGACAGGGTTGTCCACAATTGCCATATATGTCCACACTAACCCCGTGCTTAGCTAGTTCCTTTACAAACAAGTCACGATTGCTTGGTTCGCTGCGACAATTTGACACGACCCATGCTGCTAGCTTCGTTTTGTTTCTAATATAAGTAAAAAGTGTTACAGATTAGATATGTAATAGGATAATGCAAATAATCGTGTAGCAATACAATAAGATCCATGTTTAGATATCTAGCACTTTTTTATCGATATTTGGGTAAGCCTGTATACGTGGACGTTCACACATATAGAGAAGTAAAATTGTAAATGATTATTAAAATACATAAATTTAAATGCATTTGCAACCCAAAATTATAAGAATGCAAATTCTATTACCGAACAAATTCAAATGAAAATTCGCTGCCATAAATCCATTTGTCGTCTGGACTCTTGTACTTTTCATACATTTCTTCAAAACTGGTACGTATGTCTGCATTATTTCGATAACCCCAAGTGAAATTGAAAGCGCCGTCGTAAATGTTGCTTTGAAGGGGTTTTGTGCGTATTGGAGATTCTTGAGTGACCAGTATCCATGGTACATCTGGATTCCGGTTGGGTGGCATTTTTAATGTTCTTGAATTAATTGAAAGAAAAAGTGGTTGGATTGTTAAGTAACAAAAAAACTATCCAATGATGTTTTGTTTTACCCCTCCCGCATTCCAGCATTCAACTCATAATAAGCAAAGACAACAGCATCCGCTTGGTTGTAATAACTTCGTTCCGCAGTTACTTCAAACTCATTATCACAACCATGCAATGATTCAAAAAACTTCACAGGATGAACTCCGTGCCACGTTTGTGTCCAAAACAAGATAGTGAACGGTCGTTTTGTAACAGCAATTCCGTTTTCCGTATTGCTGGAGCTGTTTTGAAAATTGGAAGGGACTTTGAAATACATGTTTTTGTATGGAACTTCCACTTCCTGAAAATTTCTGACGAATAATATTGTTATAAATATAACCAGCGAAATAATGTTAAACTTAAGCAACTTTGTAGAGAAACGCATTTTGATCAGAAACGCACATTATTCACTAATGCCATCCACAACGTCAAGATAGAATGACTACTATTTGAATAATAATTTACGGGGGAATTACTTTCTACTTGCTTTAAATTATAAAAATGAAATGCGAGTTGGAATTGCATTTATTCGTATAGTTGTAAAATTTCAAATGGCAGTGTCCGCAGTGTTATGCATGACAAAATAACTCTAATGTGAGTTACAAATGTAGTAAGTGCAATATACTCCGATATCACGTATTGATATTTAAAATGTAACGAAAAGGTATTTGGAGATTCACATAAATATAAGCGTCTATGGTTAAAGTTTTAAAAAATGATAAAACATGTCTTTCGTGTTGCATGGGTGTGTTCTTTTACACATTTTCATCTGTTTTCTGTTTCGCAAAATGTATAAAAGACATTGTAGTTTGTAGCTCTGTATAACTAAATGTAACTTCTGTAAGGCGTCATGCATAACCATACGGTCTCAACGTATAAAATGTTATACAACTTGGTTTTATTAGTCAAACATTTGTTTATTGCGTACTAAACGTGCAAAGTCATAAACCTCGAGAGTTCTATTTGTTGATTTACTTTGCCGTTATTTTCAAAACGTAAAACATTTGAATCCAGTTAAAATGATATGTTGTTGACATACATTCCATTAAATTTTTTATTTGAAACAGATGTTTCTGCAGATTGCGGTGCACGTGCACATAATGGCGAAAGAGCTTTGATTACTTAGATGTATGCTATATGTGCATCTTCTCATTTTCAAAATTTTTGAAATAGCGCAACGTATAGAAAAATTACAAAACATTATAGAACTTTCATAATTTCAACAAATTAAGTTCACTTCCATGATGATTACAATGTTAAAATCTGAATTAAATCAACCCTTTTGAATTGAAAATTTCAACGGATTAGTGCATAAAAATATCAAAGCAACATTGATCAATGGTTTTCAAAATACCCCAAAAGATTCACCATAGCCTAATGTATGGTACATCGTCAGTTTTGAACGGTCTTGCCATTAGTTTCATCCAATGTAAATCAAATAGGAATAAATTATATCGCAATATGTGCATTGGTCCACTTATGTTTTAGAACCATGTCATGTGCCAATAATTTTTACAAGGTATAAGGTTTCAACGCTGCATTGCTATCAACTTTATCTTTATCTCTCTGCAATAATTGATCAATGTTGTAAGTAAATCAATAATCATTGCAAGACATTCAAGCAAAAATGAATTTCAAGGCTCTTATGTAGATAAAATAACCATGAAAGCATCATATATAAATCAAAAAACGCAGAGACAAAACCATCACATCTCAAGCCTACATCAGACAACACCGCAGTTTATCAAAAACAGAAACTCAAAAGTACTTTGTGGAAAATTACAGATACTGCTCACCAACAGTTTTTATTACACTCTTGTGAAAATTTGGGAACTTTCTGAAATTTCCTTCAAAATGAACACGAAATTTATTCTTTGCTTGGTAAAACAGTTAACCACTTAATTTTCTCAAATTTGATATAAAGATGACATAACAATCCTTAATTTATTTCAGGCATTAACTGCTGTGGTAGGCGCAGTTTTTTTCTCCGCCGTGAATGCTATCTCCTGCAGAAAGAACGGGGCTTACAAGCCAGCAAATGAGGTTGAGCTGCAAAGCTGTAACAACTGCGATTACTACCTCTGTCTTTGGTACCCTGTCTTAAATGTGTGGTTTGTTTACCCACAAAAGTGTACCAGACCACCTGGTGTCAACGCTACATGGAATTATACATTTAGTGCCACCACAAAACGGTGTGTGTTGAATGGAACGCAATTGATTTTCTAGGGAGTCGGAATAACAATTACAAACACATGTCTTGAAATGTAATGAAAATACTGTAATTTATATTTTTAAAAGAAGTTTTATTAACTATTAGTAATTAAGTTAGCCTAAAATATATGTCGATTGATATTCAATATCATATTACGTCCAATCTGATAAATCCTTGATGTTAGAAAATAATCCAATGCGTTTTAATTTCAAATTATACCGTTAAACCTAATAAATGAAATGATTTGAGCAAGCTTTTTTGTTAAAGACTGAATTTATTAAACTTTATGTGGTGATATCGTTTAACCTTGAATGATAAGACGATATCCGTTAAGGTTCTTTTCCAAAAGTACAACGTAAGTTTTATTCTAATTTGACTTATCAGCTAACTGAGTTTTTGTGTATCAAGAAATATGAGACAGGCCATGAGAATGAGTAAGAGTGATAATGATATGAGCTCAGGGTTGAATCTCTGATGCTGGCACGTCGACAAGAGCTTCATTCAATCCAGCGCGGCTTCTGTACATTCCAGGATGGGGTAATACGGACGGGAATGCCTCACTTTAGAACGACTTCCAATACGTCAAAAGATTTGTATACGTCACCTCATTGTACATGTTTACGTTTTTACATTTACAACCATTAATAATTTATCTCAGTAACATCAAACAAATCTTTGTTGTACATCCGAAATTAAATATAAAACAGGGTATAACACTTAACAAAAAAATTATGCACTGCAAATGTAAATCAATTAGACATTTCACAGTTAAATTTATTCCAAATCTTCAAGCAGATTTTTATACAAATATTTCCCAATGTTTCCATAACATGTGGATATACCCATATTTGTTGTATAATTCAGTTTAATGGGATTTAACAATGTTTTAACATGGTCACCATCAAAGTTGTAGTTCAAGTAACTATAGTATATTGCAAAGAATGGTGAAACAGGAGTTTCGAATTTATCCCCGGCTCCATGGATTACGTGAATACCTACATTGTCATTTATCACATCTTTACATGTAAGTCCTTGATCGCAATGTATGTGCTGTAAATTAAATCGGCAAGATAAAATTTTGAGTTTGTGACGAAATTTGTTGAAAACAACATTGACAACTCTTTGGTCTTCCATTTGAAAACCTCGTCTCAAATACTGTTGAAGTGCACTCAGGCACCTTGAAGTGTATTTGAAATGTCTCATTCTTGTCAGGTTCATAAGCTGCACGCCACCATTAACACCCTTGGAGTCAACATGTGGAATGTCCCCAAATAATGCCTGGTCCAGCCATTCGTAGCTTTTGTCACTGTCTTCGTTATTGTGGGCTATGGATATTATTTCACTTTCACTCATTTTAGAAAACTCTTTCCACATTTCCCACAAGCTTCCTGTGATCACTATATCCGTGTCCAAATACATAATTTCCTTAACGTCTTTCAGTATTTCATGGAAAAATAGTCTTAGATATTTGCTTGCTTCATATTCTGAGAATTGACTTTGATACTTTTTGGGAAATACATCTGAAAATAAATAAAATTTAGTTTAAATTGTTGGTTTGTAGTTCCTCAGTTTAGCTAAAACTTCCCGTATATGAGACTCGTAAAACTTTGTCAAATCGTTTCTGTTGACAAAAATATACAACTGAACTCCATCAACAGGGTATAACATTGAGGAAATTATAATTGAGTTGATAAGAGCAGCAGCCTCAAGATGGGATCCATGCCTGCCGGTTGAGAGAGCTACGACATTTGAAACACTTGATATAATTGTTATCCTCACATGTTTTTCTAAACGCGAACCACTCTTCAATTCTTCTGGCGAATATTTAAACCGAAGAGGCTCTACATTTTTACCAGTATGTTCAATATCTGCTTCTGAAATATGAGGTTGCTCAAGAATGCATTTTTTTAGGTTGAAATAAATGGTGCCAAAGGAAAGTAATGAAATTGCTAGCAAAAAAAGGGTGATTAAAAACTTTGATCGACGAGTGCGGAATCTAAATGATATCATTTTTATTAATTTGAAAAAAACGCAGAGAGCTTACTAGGTGATCGCTTACGAGTTTATTTTAGATGTGCCCGAAAAATTTGAGTTAAAAATAACATTTAGTTATTTTTGCATATTTTGATTTTGCAAGCATCCGTTTTTAAAAGAATTAAAAAACTCTGTTGTACAATAATATTTACTGGGTTTATAATTTCGACTATTGTATGCGTATTAGACTAATACTATTGCATATGTCGGTCAATGTAATAAAACACATTAAAAAGAGTCAAGCTTCAATTCTTTTTTTATTAGATCGCGTGAATATGTTCCTTGTTTAATCATAATAATATAATTTGACATAATATTTCCACATATTATGTGAATACATTCACTCATTTTACTGGCTTTAGGAGGCAACAAATTATCGTTTTTTTCTTTTCAATAATTTATTAAGGAAGAAGTCAGTAAATTTATTACAAAAATGCAAACATGTTAAGTTTTTAACTACTATAGGATTGAATGAAAAAGTATTTTTTATTTGTAGGTAATTTGCATAAATCGACTTCCCGGCTCCTTTTCGTACTTCTGCTTCCTGTTATGTGTGTAATTTCCATTAAGTTTCGTTTATTGCTTAAAAGTTTTTAGTTGATGAGTAATTGGTTAATTACGGATAATCAAAAAAGTAAGTCAGCTGATTCAACCCAAATGCTTGCATTACGCGCAACACACTGCATTTTAGGTGACAATGTTAGTATTACAAACTAAATTTTCTCGTAATTGCAAAGCAATTTTTGCATAGAAAGAAATTAATAGTCGGTTAACATATTACTTACAACCAAACTTTACAAAAATATGACTATCAAACTTGACGATATTGTAAGGAGCGAACCTCTGAGAGTTTATGTATAAGATAGGAAAGACAAAAGTTATGTGACCTCGACTGGTATCGAACCCAGCACCTCAGGGTTAGGCCCCCTGCACTCTACCACTTGAGCTACAAAGTCAGATATGGGAACACAGGCCAGGAAATCCTGGTCGTTCTACTACTACTAATCTATTACTCTCACAATATTCAGAAACCTATAGGAAAAGAGGAAAAGAGCTGGTAGTTACTGGAAAAATACGCCTGCAAAAAATCAATGTTAAGAAGTATAACTTTTATGACTTGTAGGCAACTAGTAAAACGACTATGCATGAATGATATTACGAATGCAGCAACCCAGGAATGTACATTATAATGTTACTGAAGTTCGTGCCGTGGACAATAAAACTTAAAATTAGGCAAAACCATGCCAGAAAAGTTAGCCGGAACTTTCCAGTCTGTATTCGATAGCATAAAAGTTTGATTATTTCCGTGGTAACCTTACAGCCACCCATACATACATGACGCCGAGGTAAACATAAATTCCGACCTATCCGTGACTATAACCGTAAAATGTGCGACAGTTAACAAGGAATGATCCAATTTTGCCTTTTAAAATCCTTGAACACTGTCGACTTTATCACATGAAAATTTGTCTACTGTGATCCGGATAAATATGCATTTCAAGCCTAGGAAACATGATCTTTTATGTTTCAATTGGCATGCAAATAGAGCTTTGTGGTACAGAATTTATTCCAAAAATTACGAACATCTGTAATTTGTTCCATTATAAACCAGAAGCTTATTTTTTCTGAGGTTCTCCACATCAACCTCCATTCTATCTAAACAGTTTGAACAAAGTTTCTTTGTTTCCTTATTCCGAACAAAAAGATACCATTTTTCAAGATCGTCATACACATGAGTGCGCTTCTTCAATGAAAATCTTTCCGTAAACTGTTTCATTTTCCTCCACCCATAGCAGGTATAGTTAGGATTATTAATACTACCTAAGTTATAAAATTTCCTCCATTCAAAATACTTAAAATACTCTTCATCATGCTTATCAAGAAACATTATTTGTTTTGAAAAATCTTTCACAGTCTGGAAGTCCATTGCGTCAATGTAGGAACCGGAAGGTGCAAAGTCTTCTCCAAGAGCCCACGTAATCGGGACCATGTTATGAAACAATCCATCTGTATTTTTTTCGGTGACGTAATCTACACACAATGAATTTTCCGATGCCAATTAAAACTTGTACTTCTCTCCAAGCTTTGTAAAGCAGTCACTGCTCTTGCCGCAGGTGTCGTTACCACATCTGCCGTAGATATCAATTTTAATTCCATGACGTTTGAGTTCCTTCACAAGTTCATTTCGTTTGCTGGGTTGTATGAAACAGTTTGAAACTACTCAAGCAGCCAACTTCGTTTTGTTACGCAAAAAGGAGCGTGAGAAGTCACTACCGTATTCCCAGTTCAGGTCCGGAGTGGAAAACCTTTTCAGAGTTTCATTGAAAATTGTATAAATTTCCGAATCATTTCTGTAGGTGGCTGTAAAGTTGAATAGTCCATTGTAGATTTATGATATCCAGCATTGGATAGTTAATTAGAGCTTCTTGCAAAGTAAGAATCCATGGTACGTTTGGCTTCCTCGTTTTTGGAAGTTCAATGTTGTTGCTGTTATAACGCAATAAGATTTTTTAAATATGGAATGAAAAAAAAGTTGTTTAAGTTACTAATTTAACTATTGTACCTTAATAGATCCACGTATTGAAAGACAATAACGTCTGCGCTCTCGTACTGAAATTTATATGAGATTATTCTAAACTCCCTTTGGCACTCCGGCTTATCGAATCCCGCTGCATCTCCTCCATACCAAGTCGTCCAGAATAGAATAATAAACGGTTTATTTTTATCAGGTTTTCTTACGGAATCGACTTTTTTACCCATTCTATTAAACCTTCTAACGAATCCTAGATGGGATGAAGTGTAATGTGATACAAAACAAATAATAAAACCAAAACAAACAAATATAAACCTCTTTTACACAAAAAGCTAGTTTTCCAGAGTCGGAACATTTTTCAATTCTCTGCTACAAATAGCTGCTGTATGCTAATTTACAACAGGTGTTTTATTTTGAAGGAACGATTTTAATGTATAGCTACACGTACTAAATATTTCATGAAATAATTGAATGCGGTGTTCACTCCGCAAGCAATGGGGCCTATATTGCATTTGAAGCAGTTCTCAAAATTTTGCATGAAGTTTACGTAGCTAATACAAATGGAAAACCGCTGACAAGGTTTTGCTTTGCTCATTTTTGTTGCCTAATTCGAGTATACATAGATTGCATGACTGGCTTTCCATTCATTTATATGTATGAATGACAAACTAAAATCCCAACCAAAACCGACAAGATTGGCAAGCATGTTGAGCTAAAAAAAATACTGACTGAGCATTGATGCCGGTTCCCAGATCATATTCAAATAATTGGTTTGCTAATGGAATGCAAAATGAAACGAAGCCTCTATGCATGTGACACACACCTGTATGTGAATAAAAAGTATTGAATGTAACGCACCTTTACTGCATTCATTAGTGCTGTTAATTAAGCAATCAATTTTAGTACTTATTTACCCATAAGACAAACGATCTCATCATAATGATGTGAACCCAAATCTCTTATATATCTCCAATTAGATGTGGGACCACTGTAACCCAACAAATGAAAAGTTGAAATCCCTGGCCATTGATTATTTGAGTTTTTTGCTAGTTGTTTACTAGAACAGCTACATTTCTGTGGGTATAGTTGATGTGGATTGAGCAGACTACATGTGACTGCATGCATAAGTACATGAATGAAATAAAAATAAACACGAACAGGATGTCAACGGATGGAATATTTTCAACTTTGTTAAAATTTTATATAGAGGGTCTTCACACCAAGCTTTGTAACCTTGTGGTAAGATAACTTAGTAAACTTAGTATACTTGGTAAATTATGGTATAATTTTCTCTAGTTTACGAAGTTTCCAAAGTTTCCGAAGTTTACGAAGTTTACTAAGATGATTGACCTAAAAACATCGTTTGTCTTCGTAAGTTATTTGCAATATCCTATATCTGTTGTATTTCCAGTTGCAGTTTCCCATTTGAAGGTTCTAGGCATGGGAAAAATTTAGTTTTCGGATCAAATATACGAACAGTGGACTTTTTTTGATAGTGGGAACTTGCAAAAGCTGATAATTTGAATAAGTGCCCACAAAATTAAACCATATCCTTCCAAACATTTCATTGAAAAGATTTGTGTTAGTATATTAATAAATATTTTCAACTTCGTGCGATTAAATATTTACAAACCGAACCTTTCCCTGTGTTTATTTTGAATGGTTCGAAAATTAAACTAAGTTAGCTGGCCCTAGTTTACATATACAGAACAGTTACGCAGTTAAAAATGTATTAAGTATTTATCTCCCCGAAATGATTTTAATTTAAATCTATCGGTTATTATAAAAATTAGCCATTCCGCTACGGATATAATTATTCCAAGCATTATTCCTATTCTAAGTACGTGAACATAACTAACATTTGCATAAACAGTGTCATATCACTGCAATAAAAAATAAAATACAAAACCCGGGCATCAAAACGTCTTTCAGCGTTTTTTCACAAACCGTAACGAATTCTCATATCTAACTCTAAGTAAACGCAAATACTTTGGCATTATTCATCCTAATTTTCTACATTAAACTATTTATGCTAAAAGTTTAACGTAAGAGTTATTAATAGAGTGGTATTATTAGTAATAGACAAACTTGAGCGACCATTTTAGAATCAATGTTTATTATGATATCTTGAAAGCCTTCAGAAAACTAGAATGTATATATTTTTTCTTTAGTTGGACAAATTTGAAAAAGCAGAGGTAGCGCCCCCAGAACTAGGAACCGGGTAACGCGACTAACTCCATCGTTTATTAACCGTTTGACCTGAGCTAATTTATGTTTATGGGAAAAAACACATCTTGCAACTAAATTTACGGTACATATTTTATTTCAAAAGAGCTACACCTTTAGTGACGCCGCCTCCAAACAATGTGCAATCAAGGGCACCACTTTGCTAATATTGATTTGCTAACCTTGTGGAAATGATGGAAATGTAGCCATTAGCATTACTAACATTATTCCACGACAAATATTATTTATGCGGCGACGCACTGTATCAAAGGGAAGAATGAAAAAGAGCTAGTAAGCCGAATTTGAAAGTATGAATGCAGAAATTAGCTTGTGCACACAAAGTTTCATTCAACAACAACTTTGTGTCATTTTGCAGAATTTTGGGATATGTAATTACTCGAGTGGGGTAAGGGTTTTCAACAGATTAAAGCAATTCAGTCATTCGTGCATTTTTCTCTCTTTTATTGTCCACTGGTATTTTGTGAAGATCAGTTTTCCTAACACAAACTTTGAGGAAAAAAATTTACAATGAAGGAAGGCATCAAGCATGGAATATCAATTGTATGCCTCTTGTTAGGACTGTATACACTAGTGATTTACAACGTGTTATTGGAACGTAAGTGAGGAAACTCATAACTTTTTTCAAGTAAATTTAACGATATTCCAAGTTTTATATTTCTCTTAGCCCTGCAAGGCGGGTTAAAAATATGGAGAAGAAGTAATTGCACAACCGAGAACAACCAATTTACCGAAAATTCATCCCTTACCCACACACTTCGCATTTTTCCGTGGACTGTATATGAGCAAGGATTGCGTGAAAAGAATGAATCCTCCTTCATTCAATTTTCATCTCAACTTCTGACCAAATTACTCCCTTTTTTCGTAATGCCCCCAAAAGTTAACGTGAATGGTAGCTGCAAACCTCCAGTTCTCATTTTTCCCCCTCACGCTCCAAAATGTAGACCACTCTCTAAGCCACGAAAAGTTGGTGTTCTTCTCCAGTTTGGATTTGAGGCTGACATTCTCGAAATTCATTTGCACGAGCTGGAGGATATTGTAGACTACTTTTTCATCTTGGAGTCCACTCGCTCTCAATTCCTCGGAATTAAAAAGCCGCTAATATGGGAACAACTCAAGCATCAAGAAAGGTTCCAGAATTTTGTAAAAAAAACTGTTCACCTATTGCTGGACGATGCTGATACAATGAATGAAGCTTTTCAAAGCAAAACGAGTACTTTGGATGATGGAAAACGCTTCGGTATTGAACATGTGCAGGAAACAGCGAGATGGTACAAGTTTATGGAATGGAATAGCGTCACAAAATATTTTCAAAGAGATGACATTTTAGGTAAAAATTGTAATGTTACTAATAATACATCTAAATCAAATTAAAAAATGCAATTTTTTGGTTTTTAGGATTCGGGGATGTCGATGAAATTCCAAACCGAGACGTAATATTTTACTTGAAACATTGTGAAAGCCCTTCAGATCCTGTGGATATTGGAATTTGGTTTCCTTTTGGCAACATTGATCAAGTGTTTCAGACAGATTGGCCAGTGAAAGGTCACACGTTTACTCTTGGAGACCCAACGTTTTGGACATTGAAAACTGCTTTGAGCATTGACCCCAAACATCCAACCAGACAGAGAGGGAAAAGTTCAGGATTTTTGCTTGGTGGAATGCACATGACCCATTACGGCTACCTTCCCGTTCGACTTGCTGATTATTTTACTGCAAGTGAATCCAATGCGAATAAATTTTTAAAGTTGGTTCCACAACTGCAAAACCTGAATAAAACCAGTTTACGGAGTCTCGAGCAGGAGCTTAGTGGTGTGCCAAATGAATTTAAAAATCGAATAATAAGCACCCAAGCATTCCAAACCCAGTTTCCGCTAGAGTATAAACGTATTGTACATTTACCCTGGTTTTACAACTGTAATCGTAAAAGGTATCCTGTTTGGGAAGGAAATCATGATACGAGACTTGAATAAAAATGTGAATAAATTTTAATTCAATGTAATACAATTCGTAATATTAATTAATTGTCCGTTCTCTGGTAGGTTTTTATGTAAACAAGCTTTATTTCAATCTTTACCTAAATGATACATCCAACAATTGTATTATTTGCTGATATGCTAAAGGTAATATTAATACAAAAAAATTCGAGAAATACAGTCTTCATTTTTGTTCATTGACTCTACAAATAAACAGCATACTATGATATAGTTTTGTATTGAGATTTCTTTAAATGTGATGTCTTGTTGACATTTCAAGTGTAAAGGCTCATTTTTTTTAAATTTTAGTTTCAGTAAACCAGATTACACATCAGTACCAAGTTTCCGATTCAACTTGAAGTTTTTGCAAGGAGTCAATTTTTAAACACTGATCACTTCCATAGAGTGTCAATTTGTTCTGTTTAGGATGTGTGATATTCACTTGAGAACTTGATAAACAATTTCTGCAGTACATTTTTAATTCACTGTTGTAAAAGAAAGAACGCCACAGCTCCATGTCTCTATTGACATATTTATTCCTTACATTGAGATCCGATCCCCGCAATTTGAACGTAAGCTCCCTAATTCTTTCCCACGCATAACAATGGGCTCGAGAATGAAACGAAGAACTAATATTATACACATTTCTCCACTGAAAATATTTAAAGTATTCTTTTGGATTTTTATCAAGGAACTTAATGTATTCAGCCAAATCTTCTATCTTTTCGTATTCCAAAGCATCAATGTAGGAACCTGGTGGCGCAACCTGCTCCTTATTACCCAGTGCATAAACTATAGGAACCATATTATGCGCCCATCCGTGCTCAGATTTTTCTGTTATATAGTCCAAACACAATGAGTTTTCCATGGACATGTAGAATTTATATTGTTTGCCAAGCTCCTCAAAACAGTCGGAATCCCTCCAATTTCCATCAATTCCCCTGTCTTTGAAGGGCTCTCCACATTTGCCAAATATGTCAACATTAACTCCATGTTTAGCTAGTTCTTTCACAAAAATGTCACGTTTACTCGATGTGACGTTACAGTTTGAAACTACCCACGCTGCCAACTTGGTTTTATTTCTGAAATGCAAAATGTGTATATTTCAAAATTTATTGGAATCTGAGAAACGGTACCTTGTTAATTATGGGGCTACTTAAGAAACTGGGATGAAAATTCGCTTCCGTAAATCCATTGCTCATCTGGTTTCTCGTACTTTTCGTACATTTCCTCAAATTTTATATTTATATTTGCATTATTCCGATAACCCCAAGTGAGATTAAAAGCTCCATCGTAAACGGTTGTTTCTAGAGGCTTGGTACGTATAGGCGATTCCTGTGTGGCTAGAATCCACGGTGCGTCTGCATTCCGATAAGCAGGCATGATTATTGTGCTGTAATTTATTTCAGTATATTTATTGCAATTACTAGTGATTGTTGCGAAAAGTAAAAATAACTTTTCAATTTTGACTCACCCATTTCGCAACCCCTCGTTCAGCTCGTGGTAATCAAAGATTATTACATCCGCTTGGTTGTAATGTGTCCGGTTTGAAGTGATTTTAAATTCCTCCCCACATCCTTGTAATGATTCGAAAAAGTCCTCAACATCCACTGCATGCCAGGTATCCGTCCAGAACAAGATGACGAATGGTCGCTTATTAATTACAATTGTTTGCTCAGTGGAGCTACTAGAACTAGTAGAGCTTTGGAAGTTGGCGTATTTTCTAAAATAATTGGGTCTGTACAGAGTTTCCGTGTGTTGAAACTCCCTAAGTAATTTTAAACAAATGAATAAAACTAGCAAAGCTATACAAAACTTAACTAACTTGCGTAAAATACCCATTTTATTAGTAGATGGGACGTCTTGCTAAAATACTGCACAGTGGTGCAATATTCAGGTGTAATTATGACACTCCTCGCGACCTTGAGCATTTATCTTCAGTTTGTTAACTACCCCATAACCATTATCATCTATTATTTCATTGACCCTGAAGCGTTATTGTGTCGGCATGATTTCAAAGAAGGTTCTACTTAGAATTACATCACTTTGAATAATTTAATTTGCGTATTCAATAAGCCAGAAAGCAAGCATTTTTCTAGAAGTATTATTGAAAATACAATGTGATTTATTGGATATTAAAATGCATACAAATTTTAAAAACTGTTAGACGTATCTTTTCTTCTTTTTCTTTCGTTGTTTCTTTTTATTAAAGACATCGGCCATTCGTTCCATTATAAACATCAAGCTTGTTTTTTCTCAAATGCCTAACATCCACCTCATTACTACCCAAACAATTTGAACATAATTTACCTGAATTTTTATTACGAAAAAAGTAATACCACTGATACAAATCGTCATAGACGTGAGTTCAATTTTCCAATAAAAATCTTTCCGTGACTTGTTTTATTTTTTGCCACCCATAGCAAATATAATGTGGATCGTTGACGCTGCTTAAATTATACATTTTTCTCCACTCAGAGTATTTGAAATATTCTTCAGGATTTGTATCAAGAAATTGGATCTTTTCTGCTAAATCAGAAATATTTTCAAATTCCATTGCATCAATATAAGATCCTGGTGGGGCATAATTATCAAGGTCTCCCACAGCCTAGACAATTGGTACCGTATTGTGGAAGAGCCCATGAGTGATTTTTTCCGTGACGTAGTCAACACACAATGAATTTTCTAGTGCCATATAAAATTTATATTTCTGCCCAAGTTTTGCAAAACAGTTGCTTTCTTTTCCACAAGTGTTGTTTCCACAATTGCCGTAAACATCCACCTGAATTCCATGTTGATGCAGGGCTCCAACAAGTTCATTTCGCTTGCTGGGTTGAATGTTACAATTGGAAACTACCCATGCAGCAGTTTTTGTTTTCTTCTTCAAAAACTCCTGCGAAGAGCCACTTCCGTATACCCAATTCATATCCGGGTTTTTGTAAATCATCAGCGTTTCATTAAATACCGTGAAGATCTCTGAATCCGTACTAAATGTTGAAGTAAAGTTGAAAACTCCATTGTAAATAAGAGGATCCAACGACGGATAATTAATAGGGGCTTCTTGCATAGTTAGAATCCAAGGCACATTTGCTTTTCTTTTTTTGGTAAATCTAGATTGCTTCTGTTAAAAACAATATCAAAAAAATATTAGAAAATATAAAAATTTCCAAGAAGCGCAAGAATTACTATTGGAATACCTTGGACTCAAATCAACGAACTAAAACATAATGACATTCGCCTCTTCGTAAGGAGATCGATTTGAAATTATTCTAAACTCATCCTGACACTCAGGTTTATTAAAAAATGTTGGGTCCATACCATACCAAAATCCATACCATTTTGTCCAGAAAAAAATTGTGAAAGGTTTCTTTCTGTTAGAAATTGTGAGTGCAGATGAGAAACTCGTTTGCAGGCTGCTATTTTAAGGATGGAACGTGGTAGTGAGTTTTATGGATGATTGATACCATACAAAAAGCAAGACGGGAATGATGAACATATAACTCTCCTTCGTGAAAATCTAAATCTGCGATGTGGAATCATTAAACAAGGTTTAGAAACAAATTACAACATGATTATTATTAATATTGGTTTACTTAAAAATAATTCGCGGATGGGTAAATTAGATTCGGGAATGCGTCACTAAAAGCAAAGTTTCTTTCCGTGAGGTCACCATCCTAATCCACCCGCAGTTTGCATCAGAGTAAACTTAACGGTAACAAACTAAAAGCAATATGTTTACGTAAGTATTTTTGCTTGAAAGTAGATAAATACCTAAAATTACACAAAAAGCACTTACAAATTGCTTTAACGTGTAGCATATTTTTCCTGTATGCGTGTTTCATTTTTTAAACCTATATTGATTCAAATATAGAACAAAAACCAGCTGGAAACAAATTGTAAGTTTATACAAAATGGGTTTATCATGCTGACAAATTGGTTTCGGTGTTTTTTAGTTTGCTGTGTATCAAATTGGAACGTGTCAAGACAAGTACTTTTTGAAAATGGAAATAAAGTAATCAAAAGTTGTAATGACTAACAATATGCAACAAACATGTGCATATTGTGCATGTAAAAAACAAGTAAATGACGTTTGAAGCGGGCTTTTCTCCGATTTTTATTGTCGTCATAAACCGACTTTGATACACGCATAAATATAGAATAGCTTTGAGTGCAATTGCTGTAAAAATTAGTAACCTAGGCTTAGTAAAAGTTATGCTGGTTTGCTAAAAAAATACCTGTTTCATTCTAGATCCATTTGTGCCAATGCCAGAAAAATTGCAGCTTCCAAGTAGCCTAGTTTATAATCGATCTAGCTGGAATATTTTAGCTGTCGCAAGATACCCCATCAAAATCGAAATTTGTAGTTTCATTCAATCCAAATATGTAATGATTCGTTGTGTACGTATCAGTATCAGCTCATGGCCTTCAATGATATTTAATCAGCAGACTGAACCCAACACTGCTAAAATTTCCAGTAAATATTTGCTTCGAAAACATACAGTTGTACTGAGCAGGTTACCAATGCACAAAAGTTTTCACGAGGCATAAAATAATGAATACTATTGAAACAATCGGTTTTTAGTGAGTTAATATAATATAAAGTATCAATATTAAATGTCAAAAGCCTATTGTTACAGAGGAAACAGTGCATTTTACGTAAATTTTATTCCAACAAAATAAACGGATTTACATTCCAATAGTGCGTCAGGTTGAAGTTGTATCTTATTCTGAAGCTCTTTTCAGATCGCCCAGCTGAAATGAAATTTCACAAGCTTCAACGGCAACGTACTCCATGTAGGGTTTTTTAAGTACTTTCTGATATTTTTGCTCATCTTCCTTCTCGTTTTTCTTGCCTTTAATACGGAGAACGATCAATCAGGTATGAATTGAATTTTTAATTATAATTAAAACCACTAATGTTTTAACAGATAACTAAATGAAACCACTTGCTACAGAACGTTCGCAGCTGAATGCTGTGAAAGAAAGACAACTGATTGACTACGTAAAGAGTCAACATTTGACGCCACCATCCCCAAGAAAAGTGCCTTACCATTTGAGTAATACTTTGACCAATTATGAAGCCCATGAAGAATATCACAGAGTAATTTTGAGTGTTTTACAGAAATATGGGCTGGTAAAGTAATTTAATCAATATGAATTATTTTTTAAACGTGACAATGGGAATAAACTAATGTTCAAATATTCAGGAACGAGGATTTTTTGTTGAGGCTGGCGCTCTGGATGGAGAATATCTCAGTCATTCCCTTGACCTTGAAATGGAGCATGGCTGGAAGGGTCTCCTTGTTGAGGCTTCACCGAGTCTCATTCCACAATTGAAAGGAAAGCAACGAAAATCTTGGATAGCTGACGTTTGTCTCGCTGCATCAGATGGGATTTCTGTGGATTATTTAACAAAAGCAGTGCAAAATGAAGCGTGGATGCGGGGCAACGGGAGAATCAATCCTAATCAACCCGGATTGAATGCCTCTGCAGAAAAATTTGAGCCACAGCTACATAAATCTGAGGGAAAAGTAGAATGCTTCAAGTTAGCTACACTACTCAAAGCGATAAATGTAGAGAAGGTCGATCTTTTTGTGCTTGACATTGAAGGTCATGAATTTAAAGTGCTGAAGTATCATCCCTTTAAAGAAATTCCAATAAAAGTAATCACCGTGGAGACTTGGGTAATGCCAGAAGCGTTTGAGATCTTGAAGGAGTTTATGACTAGTGAAGGGTATGAGTTAGAATACAAAAGTAGTACAGATGCAATATTCGTTTTGAAATAAAAATTGAGTTCTGATTGCAAATATCATTTGCGTTTTTAATTCAATACGTTTTT
>JAQGAP010001626.1:0-18826 GCA_034697805.1 Orchesella bifasciata
ACATAATTAACGTGGGGCCGGATGTAACTTTTATACAAAAGGTTACAATAATTTGATAATTGCACATAATAATTTATATTTACTCTAAATGGAGAACATTTATGTAGTAAAGGTGGAAGAGGTGCGAAATCCAGTCCGTCAGTCCTCGATCCACATTTCTTAGAAACGTTATTTGCCTTAAAAAGATATATATAGCATAGTACATTGTTTGTTAACAGTTTTCTCCACACGAATACATATCAGCAACGCCTAATATAAAGAAATACTGAATAATACACACAATACGATGGTACAATTTTTTTTGTAACAATAGGGTAATCCATCTCTAATTTAGTTGTAGATATTGTTTTTCATACCTTTATCAAACACATTCAAAGATTTTTTTTACTCATGCATAATATACACAGGTCAGCAGGTTGTAAGATAAAGATTATACAAAGTGTTTTTGTATGGAATAATATAATTATAATATTACACACTTACAAATTAATTTATAACAATAATTTATTAATAATTAGGCGCATCAGACTGAGCTTGATTGTTTGTTATAATCCAATTAAAGACTTGTGTGCACGTATTATGGTATCCTTTCCTAATGTGCATGTAGTTTTTTTTTGTTGATTCTTGTCATCTTCCTTCATCACTTTTAACGTACATTAATTAATTACATACTCGAGGCAACTAATATAATTTTTTTATTAGCAGTTGTTTTAAAAGATAACACTGATCGTCATCATTCACCTTTTGGTACTTACATGTAGACATGGCACATTTCCATTATTGTTGTTAAACTGGAGAGCGTTTCTTTATTTGAAAGGGATGATGAGTTTAATAACTACATGAGTAATATACAATTTGAGACATTTTCAGTATATAGTAGTACCTAGTAGTAAGTTAGTTTAAATAATTTCCGGGTTTCCTTGTACCTAATTTCTTTTGTTCTGTTCATCCTGTCAAGTTACAAAACTATGTAAAACCATTACACACCCTTTTGTTCATTCCAAGATGAGAACAAAGATGAAATATCAACTCAAACCAGTCACAAATCACAACACTTTTATTAAGTATTCTGATGACGTGAGTATGTTCAAGTTTTTTTTTTACTTTCACAGCCACAAATATTCACAATTACACACACACTCATGTGCATTCAAACTCACATTCACAACATGGTTCATTTTTTCACACAACTTTGTTTTTCTTATTGTAATCGGTCCACATTTATTGTTTGCAAATTGAAGTTTTTTTTCTTACATAAGAAATAGGGCAGTGGTAGGCTGATAGAACCTTACACAAGATGTAGTGGCTACGCTTCAAAAATTGTCTGTTTTAACCCTTTTCCTCATTTTTATTCGTCAAAAGACTTTTACTACACGGAAGATGGATGTACTTGACTTTCCATTCAAAATTTGTTTCTTCTTTGATGTATGCTTAGTTTATATAGTATCATGTATCAGTGCACTCGTGCATTTTGGCTCATTCCAGCAGAGCATATTTCAGAGAAATGGATTGCTTATAGTTTATGGAAAATCTCAATAGTATTTTACTTGGTAATTTTTTATCAATGTACAAAGAGTTTTTCTATATGCATCTGTAAAAATGTGCATTATTGAAATGCAGTGATTTCGAATCGTCCTAGAATCTAGTTGAATAATATGGTATGTGTAGTTTAAAATGGAATGTACGTAATTCGACGAAGTGTTTTATATGTACATACCAATACCACCAGTATGGTACATTGTTTGTTCAGTTGTTTGGTTTGGAGCTGGTGTAAACTTAGAAATAAATGTGTTAAACTGGAATCCTTATATAGTTTATACCCCCCTTTTATCATTATTTTTTCCATATGAATTCATTATCGAGCTAACTACTTTGTGGTAATATTTGTGGGAAGGGGGGAGCAGAGCAGGAGATGAAAAGCACCTGATTTTGATTTGACAGAGAATGTATAAATGTTTTGAGGTTGGTGTTCGACGTGAAGGGAGATTTTCTACATTGAATTAGAGTTATGTATTATTCTTAGATGAAAATCCGAGTGGGCGGGTCGGTTGGTTGTAGCTTTAATTTTCGAAAGTTCCCGTGTCCTTGTTTGTCCATGCAGGTATCATCATATCATGTCATGCTGGCATTCACAGTTCTTTGCTGTAAAGGGAGAGGAGTTGTTGGAATTTTAGAAACACTTTCTTCAACTAAAATTACGTACAACTACTAAACTCCTTATTTCCAGTAGCATTTCTGATTTACTCTACGTTTTTTAAACGAGTGACGGAAAAGTAGCTGACGAAATGGAAAGAACGCGTGGAAACGGTTGATTTGGAGATAGCGTCATGAGATCAGTGGATGAGTGATCCCCACCACCACCCCCACCTACATTATACCTCGAACCGTAGACACTGACACTAGTATTGATTGTGGTAGTCGATTGATTATGAACATTAGTATTAGAGCCAGTCCATCGTCAGACGGCGTTGTCATCCAGAAATCTTGGCGGATAAGGCGGAATTGCGAATGGAACTGGGGGAGGTGGAACCCCTCCAGGGGGACTTAATTGTTCTATATTTGGGATTGGAGGACCCTGATCACCACGTTCTCCGCGGTCACTACTGCTTCGATGCTCGCCTCTTGAAGAAGTTCCTGATGCTGCTGCTATTGCGCAAGTAAGAAGAAGAGAGCGGAAGTAGAATGATGGTGAAGAGAAACAAAAGTAGTTAGTACAGTTGCATAGTCCACCGTCATCACCACCAACCACCATTAAACGCACGCACAAAGAAAGAAATTCAGAAAGTTAGTTCCAAATCCCACATGTTTTTTTTTTGTTTTCACAAAGAGTATTTTTAAAAGAAAGACTGAGGATGTAAATGATTTTGAAACATGTTTCTCATGCAATGATGTAGTTGTTTAAGCTGTTAAAATGCTTAATGTAGAAAATTCAACGATAGCAAGAAAGAAGAAGTACACATATTATCAAATATATACTTAAATATAAAATATCAGTAAACAAGTAGTTAATGGTCAACCCACGAATTGGATGCATTAGCTCTTTTAAGGCAACCAGAAGAGATGGAGAAGAAATGTGAAAGCAGGCGAAATAGAGAAAGTCACATTCAGATTAGCCGATCTTCCATATAGATTGTATGAGATTGGGTAAGCTCAAAAGGAGAATCATATCATGCATAAAGAGTACATATTATTTAACTATTTTTAAATGTCCATGTTCCATATGTCTGTACGGTAGCATAGCTAATGTATAAAACAGTTAAGATTTAAAAATCCATGAAGCAGCATGATGCAATGCAAGGGGAATTGATATTAGGATATATGAATAATATAACAATTTATGAGATATATATCAATTGTTGAGCAGCAAGCAACATTTAAAAGTACATCAGCGACGAAATTGACAGAACTGTCAATAAAACTTGCAATGCGCACACAATATTAAAATCCATGTCACAAAATTTTGAATGCGAAAACAAAAATGAAACAAAACAATAAATGAATATATGGGTTTTACACATAGTTTTAAATGTTTCTGTACGAAATTGTACATTTAAGGCCATGGGATACATGTACTGACGCTGACTAACATTCTACGACACGACAGAATTTAAGTACCTATGTCTACATAAATTTAAAATTTCTACTCCAACCATCCTTTTACATCTCAAGAATTTTAGACATCTAAATCGCATCTCAACGGTTCAGAATAGTTCTCGATTTTTACACTCGATATCAGTATATTTTATAGCTACACAATTTCAATTTCAATGCATAATATACTAAGATTCCTTAATTACATAGAATGAATAAAAAATATAGGGCTAATTACTAATCAATAAGGACGGCTAAAAGTTTGAATAGTCTTAACTCCCCAAAGTACGCAAAGTTGCAAACAGACTACACCAGAAACAAACAGATCGCAAGTTCAAATACGTACTTCCGATCTGACGTCATTCATAAATGTACATATATTATATAGAGGTATATGATGATGATTGAAAATTTTGCAATAAGGCAACGTTCCATCAACTACTTTCCCTAAGGGAGCTTTTAAAAGGGTATTAATTACTTATTCTTACAAACTATGAGCATAAACATGGACAAGGTATATAAGTACTCATTGCATTATTATTATCAGGAATATATCAAATATATGAGATTAAGCAAAGGTCTAAATCGGATAAAAATACAATTTAGCATGCATTAATAATAGCAATAGTCATGCATGGAATGGAATAGTGGAAAAATTGATTTAATGAATTCACATTATAGTATATATATGCTTATATATTATAAACTTAGGCTTTTGAAATAAAAATTTGTTTGTTTGTTTGTAATCATCATCAATCATTATAGTTTAGTACTGAATGAATGTTGGCAAGCTGAAAATAAAACTTTTACGAAAAATCTTATAGGCATAAAATGTATGTTTATCTGTATAATATTGAATGTATGTATAATATTATATGGAATGATTTATAGAAGCTACTTGAGAACAAAAGTATGATGCTATGTACTACGATACAGTTAAGGCAATTGCATTCCACTGCATTATATGTTTTAAGAGATAACGTTTAAAAAAAGTACAAACAAGTGATTTGTTTTGATTCTCAGAGGAATTTAATATTGATTAATTAGATTATAGATTATTGTAGTCATATTCTTCCTCACATGATTCAGGAGGAGGTTGTTGTTTCTCAGCTTCGATTAGAGCAGAGCTCTCAGGTGCCATTGGTTGGCCAACGCAGTTCAACATGCTGAAAATGGAAACATGAACAGTTTAATGTGGATTAGTATAAACCTTAGAAGGCATTAATATCAGTTGCATGGTGTGCATGCATTTAATAATTCAATGTTTTATAAGAAGAAAGGTATAAAGTAAATAATAATAAGAGTAAGTGCCAGGTGCTATTATTTGTGAAATAATAAAATAAAAAAACAACAAAAACCTTTTTAATGGAAAAATAAGGAAAGGAGAATGATGATGATTGTTAAAGATCCGTCTTGTCAAACTCGGGATTATCAACTTCCATATGGATAGCGTTGGAAGTTTTTCCTACCGACTCGTAACTAGGAGGTGGCCCACCTGGCTTGGCAAGGCTATAATAAGGATGGCAAATGAGTTATATAAAAACAACTGAAAACGGGTAAAAAACATTACGTGAATAAAGAAGCATACACACTATAAACACGAGCTACTACACACACTCTCTGGTGCTATTCCGCTAAATCGTAGCCCGTAGGGAATGGGGATTTTCCTTATCACAGTAAGATAAATTACGAGCTACTAATTACTACGTTCATTCGGATATTTTTACCATCCAGCCTCTTTATTCCTACTTCTACTATATAAATTTTATCCAAACCCACACATCAAATCTAATCGTAACGAAAAGGTTCTACTCATTTATCAAACCCGGAAAACAAAATCAAATTGGCCGTCAAAAGATAAGGTAAAAAAATTTTTGTACGTTTACTACGGTTTCATAAACACATTGTAAGAAACTTAATGTACACAACACATTATTGTAAATCATGATAATAAGTAACGATAATCAAAAGAGGGAAAGTTGTACTAAAAAAGGAAACGTTGTTGTAAACTCACCCGTATGCATGGCTTTCGTCCCCAGGAGCTCTGTTCTCCCTTTAAAATTTGGGAAATGACGCTTAGGCAAATATTTTTTTGTTTTTTTTTTGTATTCATAATTGAATAAAATGGTTTTGTGGTGTTATTTTGCAAAAATATCGAGTTATTTTTTTGTATTAATTAATTGGCTTGCTAAAATGATTTTAGTATAGATAGATAAACTGACTCGCTTGAGTTAAATATGGCAGTAGTTAGTTGCAATGTAAGTTTTTAGAGGTGTAGTAGATAAGATAGATATAGATAGATCGTTAAACGTATTTATTAGAGAGAAATGTTGAAGCTTCAGTTCAGATGGAGAGGGATGGTTTGTTGGTAACCGAGATTTCTTTTATCTTCTACTCGACTGTTCGTTACGTGCGTTCAGAAGTTAAAGATTGAAACGTACTTGTGGGTAGAAACGAAGTTTTTGCAGAGTAGTTGTAGCATTTTAAGTAATAGCAGTCAGGAAGGTGTTGAGAGTGAGAGACATGTGAAGGATGAAATTAATTGAACTTTTTCTCCAGTGAGAAAGGAGAATTTGTTATATATCTAGCAACTTATATAAGTGTGTTGGAGGTGGATTGGAGCTAGTACGAGAGTGCACTATGCTGCTAGTGTGTGGTGAGTTGAGAAAAGTGGTGAACAATGTGGGAAGATAAGTGGATTGTTAACATTTTAGTGAGATAGAGAGCTACAGAGAGAGATATATATATTGTACAATGTGAAAATTAAATGTGAAGGAGTTTTTTTTCGGTAGTTGGTTGTGGTGATTGAAAAAGAGACATAATGGGTAGCTTTATATACAGGTTTTTCAAATATGTTGGCTGTGATGTTAGTCGTTAATGTAATTATTTGCTTTTATGTGGTCGAACCTGACAATGCTATTGCGCCGGAAGAGAGCGGCGATCTCTTCAAAAGTTTTGTTCCTCGTCTCTGGGACTTTATTGTAGGTGAAAGTCCAAAAGAATGCGAGGAGGACGCTGAACGGAAGGAATGCATAGTTTCCCAACAAGTTCTAGACACAAGAACAGATAACGTTAGATATACACAGAGATACATACATTGGCATATAAAACACGAGGAGTAAATTACATCCTATCGAATCGTTTGTACTTTGTACACATGGATGCTTCTTCTCCACCAAAGAGAGAGAGAGAGAACAGAAACATTTTTATAATATAATATATATAGGTAGTCAATTTTGTATAACATTAAGTATTGGTAACTTTTGGGAGCTGCCGTAGCTAGCAAAAGGAGGAAAAGTGAAAGGTACAACTGTGGGCAGAGGGAAGCTCTTGCTGCTGCTGCTACTACTACGAGTAGTAGTTATGTATATTACAGCATATTTAGTAGAATTCCCTTGGTACTTGTTCCAAACTTTTCCCAGAAGCTTTTGATAGCTTTATCTTAACAAGACTAATTTCATGGAAAAAGAAACTTTGGTCATGATGTTGATCATCATCATCATCAAGAGTAGCAGCGGTAACATTACGATCATTACGGCTTTTTCTCCCTTGTGCTGATGAAGAGATCGAACTTGTTTAGTAGAAACTATAATAGAAATGAAAATGGGCCAATTTGGCTGGGGACTAAAAGAGAGTTTGGAAGGATATTTTGCTTCGTAACAAAAAAAAATTCTTATGCCCCTTGTATTCAACTCATATTGAGTATTTTTCTTTCTTTCTTTCTTTCTTTCTTTTCTTTTCCTCCAAACCCAGAATCGAAGACGAGAGGGCTAATAAAAATAATAACAATTATATTGATGTGGGGATAGAAAGTGTAATCTTTCTTTGGTATACACTCATCGTTATCCCAGATTTTACCTTGGTCTTCTTGGATATAGAATATAGGGCTTACTTTCATATTTAAGAAGTATTTTCCGACAAGGAAGTTGGAAAGCCAGTTGATGAGTACGGCGATTGACATGGCTGCAGGTCGTGGTCCTTGAGAAAAGAGCTCGGCGGTGATGAGCCAAGGGATTGAACCCGGTCCCACCGCAAAAAATACGACAAAGCTCAACGTGAATATCACCGCAAGATACGAGATCCAATCCAAGATTTCCTTGAACAAAGAGAAAAATTCCTTTTACGCAAAACTTGACTGTCAGTAATTTTCTTAGATCAAACGAAATCAAACCAAAATTGCAAAGAAGCTAACCAAACCAAATATATACGAACATATATAATATCCAAAATATGAAATAACGATATAAAAAAACTCTACAAACGAAATGACTTTTACACAAATTACGTATTACGCAAGTAGTGTACATAGTCAGATAGTAAAGTAACTCTATCTCTTTTCTCATTCGTGTTAGCAAATATTTCTCAATGAATGTAAAATACAAAAATAGATAAAAATACATCATGCGATCCAAATCAATAAATTCGGGATGTTTGCATAACAAAAAAGGAAATGAGCTTCAAGTAAATGTTAGTGAGCAATTCATAACTTTCTTCGTCTCGCTCGCTTTACTCATGCAGCTTTTTTCTGACGATCTCCATTGCTTCCTTTTGTAAAGCTAGTACGTGCTTCAAAATTGAGCCATGCAAAAGGGGTTGGGAAAGCATTTCAATATACTCCAAGAACAACCGACGCCTATCCCTGTCGGCAAATGTCCTTGAGTATGTCGTATTGACTAGTTATATATAGTCGAATCTTTGGAATTTAGATTTGCAGATAGTGTAAAATGTTTCTCTTTAGTGAAACACGAAATGATATTTTTCTGCAGTTGCGGAATTGGTGTAATGTTGATGCTACACATTATGACTAAAATTCTTGGAGAGACATCATAATAATATATCTGAGATCTTAAATTCCCATTTTTTAGTATATTGGAACATTAAATATGGAATTGGAATACGAAGGGACACCTTGATGAGCATGGAGATGGTGATGAAAATGGAGAAAATGAACATGCCACCAAGACCGTAGAGATGGAGTGTTCTTCGACCTGCGCGATCCATTAACATAACTGAAACGAGTGTCATTCCAACCATAATGGCTCCAACACCGATTGTGGCGAATTTGGCATAAGATTCCTGAAGCCCGGTCTCGGTAAACAGCGTTGTCGAGTAGTAAAATACCTGAAATTTAATTAGAAATCCGTGAGTTATAACATTACACTTTCAAGAAAGCCAATTAAGACTTGAGACATCATTGATTACCAACTCATATCATAATGCGCATAATTGATTACTAATATAATGGTTGAGATTGAGACTTGCAAAATCTCTCATGAACAAAAACTTCGTGCAGTCAACAAGTTTTGTTGGAGGAAAGGAGCGTAAAAGTACTCTCTTGTTGATACTTATATCCTCCATTCCAAAAAAATGAACACGAAGAATCACTCTTCATTCCTATCCTATTTTGGAGGTGAGTAAACAAAGCTGTCAGTATCAATTTCAAACTTTGTCATGAGTAACTCTTATCCACACAAACCAGCAGGTATATTTTACATACTAACGCAAATCTCCATATAATATCCACTTATCTCGTTTCATGTTGCTTTTCATATGCCTATCTCCTACTTTACATGAATATCTGAAATGTACAAATTCTATTTTCAAACACTCAAACCGCCAACCAATCACTAACAAGTGTGGTTGGAAGGAAGCAAATATATGTATATATATCATTCAAATATTAATATGAGCGACTATCGTGTGTGTGATAGTGATATCGTTACAGTCATAGTTTCAGGTTAAGCACTAAAACATCACGTTGAGCACGACAGCGAAGGAAAAGTAAAGAACCAAACTATATTATGTAAATTGCAAGATATGGGTATAAATTTCGACACAAAGCCTAGCACGTCATTTGCTTCCCCAAGCCTCGTCGGTCGTCCTAGTCCCTATTACCGATTACCTATACCTTCTTCTTCCCATTCACGGTATCTTTATACCAGTGACTGCACAAACAAAATCTTGTGAAGTACATTTGGCAGCGCAATGGAGGATTTGCAGTTCAAATATTTACCCATAGTTTGTCAAACAAGATTAGCAAAAGTGGTAATCGCTACTTGCCAAAATAGTCTCTTTTCAAACTGTTTCCTCACTACACATAGGAATGGATGTATCCATCTCCAAATTTTCAACTCAACAACTCTCACCATAGTCAAAATCTCTCTGGAAAGCTGACAATGAGCCAGATCCCGTTCTACACTTTGACTTATAAGTACTCAACTACAGACATTGATTTTCCTATAGCATTTTACAACTAAAAGGGGATTCTGTGGTAGAAAGTGCACTGACCGCGTTAATTCCTGAGAACTGCTGAGAAAGTTGCATAGTTACGGCAATGACGAGGGGCATCCTAAAATTAGATGAGCGGAGTAGTTGCAGCATGGATATTCTCGCTTCCGCGGAGTGAGCTCTTTGCTCAGCTTTCATTTCTTCCACGTCATCCTCCACATCGTTTGACGCTCGTAGTTTCTTCAATGCTGTTGGAATAATAGCATTTTCAATCACGAATATAATCAACTTGTTTTATGCCACCGCTGTTTTGCATTTAGTTATAGACATGGCACTGTTGTTACCCACCTTTTCTAGCTTCATCCTCTCGTTGTCTTGTGATAAGAAGGTGCCGGGGCGACTCAGGGCACATAGGTAATAACAATAATTGCAACGCCGGAGGAACCAAGGCCAATCCTATTGAGGGCAAAGTGAGACATCATTGCATTATTTATTGGTTAAACTTTGAAATTCGACTCGGCTGAATAGAAAGAGTAGAGAAAGTTAGTTGGCTTATCATTGTTTTTCATTGCATTATTCTTTACAAAACTTTTCCCTTTCCTAATACATACGTCAACCACCTAATAAAATCATTAACAGATGACTTAAGAAAGAACTTGAGAAGCATGTACCATTGCACACGTGTCGTATCTACGATTCTTGAGAATCTAGTATAAGTTAATATCTAAAGATTTGAAGCATAAGTATATCCGGATATTTTTTGGGAGATGATAGCAGCATTTAAGTAAAATGGGTAGAGTATACAAAGAAAACAATAACCATTACTCAATCTTTCCCAAACGACACCAACACACGCTGTTTCCTCAAAAGTGCTTGTCTTAAACTTCTGTGAGGTTGACATCGGAACACTTGTCAGGAAATTTGTCGAACAAAGTAGACAAGGGGCTATTGAAACTAGAAGTGTAGATAACGCTCCAGAATCGAATGTATTTAGTGCCCTTCTCTATGCACCCATACATTATATAACAGATTGGGAGCACACACACACACATCTCTCTCTCAGTGTTTTAGTTGGGAGTTAATAGATGTGCTAGAGCACACATCGTGAAATCACAAAGGAAGAACAAAGAAAACTTGTTCCCTCATTTTTTCTTATGTGCACTTGTTCCAACTTACCTAAAAGAACAGGCCAGCCATCATTAGTTCCCAGGAGTTGGTCAACTCCGAGGATCTGGGAAACACAGAGTCCTATGGTCACAGCTAATTGATTCACAGTTCCTAGAGCGCCTCTAAGATTCAATGGAGCAATCTCGCTAACGTACATAGGGACCAAAATTGTGCTTAGGCCTGTAGAAATTGAAAAACAGGTTCAATTAAAGTTCAACCAATACAAGCAAAACTATATAATTTCCAACATTATACCACCATCATACGAATTAGTTAGTTAGTTTAAAAATTGAATATTGTCAAATTAGAAGCTATATGAGTTAGACTAGCAAAACGCATAAGATCAAAAATGGAAAACATTGTTTGCATCTCTATAATATCATCGGTCCAGTTTCAAATGGAGTAGTACATAAAGTTCGTATGTATATCAGTATTATACACCTGTTTTTGTGCTAATAAACGTGTATCCTGATGTTTTTTTCTTCTCTGGAGTGAGCGAGGAGAGCAGAATGATAGAAAATCCTTCCTTTACGTACTAGATGTGATTAATAAGAAGGAGTAATAATGGGATGGCGTGTGACTGTTGAGAATGGGGAAAGTTTCTCTCCATTCTTTCTTTCTGACTTTTTTCCTTTTGACACAGCTCGTGAGCATCATGATAGTGGTGGTGATGCATTATATGTACACTACAACAGTTGGTGACTCTTTCTTTCTTCCTTTCTTCTTAGAAAATGATATGATAATACGCGACCGAAATGAAAAGAGAAGGATAAAGATGATGAGCATGGTGAAAGTGGGATCTTAGGTTGAAGCTATTGCATTACATGAGAGGAAACTACACACAAGTATGCTTTCAGTTGGTGTGCTACGGAAAAAAGAAAAAATAATCGAAAAAGAAGAAAAATATAATAAGAAGAGTACACACACATCACATTCACAGTTAGTGGCGACCAAAGGGCTTTACCCTTACTTTTGCGACTGCCAACCGTCTAGATAAAGAGCCAACAAAAGTAAAAAAGGAAGAAAGGCTCTCCTACTCCCCTGTACTATGGGTTTCTTTCCCATTTCTCCAAAAGCCAAGAAACGGTCTTTTGAAAAAGAAAGTGAAATAAAAGAGATGGGAATAAATCGACAGCAAAATGGAACAAAAGGCACTCCTTCCTATGTATGCATCGTAGATAGTCACCATCACCAAACCTTCCAAACTATCCCCTAACCAGAACGGTGAGAGTTGATTCATCAAGTTAACCACATATGTTTTATTAGTTGTGCTCATAAATGATGTATATATATATAGTTATTATGCCCTCTTAAACATTAAAAGAAAATCATGGAGGAAAAAAGAGCTCGAAATAAATGAAGGACTCCTGCGGCTCCAATATTCCCATGTAGGAGTTTGCAGGCAATGTACTATATTATACACATTTATAAAAAGTAGGCGAGTTAGTTAGTTAGCAGCAACCGAGATTGTCAACCGTGCCTAAGAGAGCGTCTTCTTAATATACAAGGCATTGTTAGAAAATGTCAAAGATATTCGTAAAATAGATTCAACCACAATAGCGCTTACACTTGAGTAGACCAACAGAATAGACAACTGGGGAAAAGTCACGCGGAAACAAAAATGTCCTGTTGGGGTGTGCATGTGAGTGTGTTCAACGGGAAAAATAAAAGGGAATGTACACAGAGGGAAGAAAGAGAAAGCAGAAGACGAGAGTGAAAGTAAATGAGAAGACAACAAATAATCCGTGACAAATTACAAGTTAATTTAGAAGCAACTGGATCTGACAAAAGTTGACAATATGACAATAGGAGCTCTATGAGGCTGCATGACTGCGAGTAATATGTCTTCCAGAAAAGCAAGAGTTTCCCATTTCAACACGGATATATGTCGTTATATGTACAGTTGCTGGAAGAGACTAATTCCTCCTCTTAATAAAGCAATACATACGGCTGTATACGGGGGTGAACATATATTTATGCGGAAAGAAGTTATTTCACGTTCATCATCATGAGCCTCCACATCATCATCACCAGCAACTATGCTATCATTACTTTTACACAGTTGAGTTGCCATTCTTGCACTTTAATAAATACTGCTCACGCTGAGTACAAAATAGGAAATGGTCGATGAAAGCAACACAAAATATTTCGATATGCGTATCTCTCTGAACCATCTTTACACACGTCTACTTGATAACCGCACTGTACACGGGCATACAGCAGCGGCATAAATACATTCATCTGTCGTCGAATTCAACTTGAGAGCATGTTATAACTTTCAACTATACGAAATTCGTACATGTAAAAAAAAGTATATTATGTTGGGGAAAGTAGTATGTATTCTGGACGTAAACTACAAAATTTTCTTATCAAAGCCCAAATCTTACATTTTATCAGGAAAATAGCATTTTCTTTTCGTTTTCTTTTGCTCACTCAGCTCAAAATAATATAGAATTACACGAGAGTTAGGAGATTACAAGTAGCAATGTATAATGTACTGCACTCGTTTACTCCATTCCCATAAATAGTCTGGCTGATACTGGGTGATGGTGGTAGTGGCGGAAAAAGACCTGAGAATGTTATAAATTATGTAGAAATAAACTTACCGCAGTGAACTCCAATGACAAACCGTCCAACAATCAATATTTCGTAGGATCGGGTAGACCGGGTCAGTGCCATCAGTGCACCGCCACCGATTCCCAGGATATCACTTAAGAGTAATCCACCTTTCCTGTAAATACAAGTGAAGAAAAAAACCAAAAAAAATGTATATAACTTTAGCTTACGACTTAACTTGCTCCATGGATCATTTACCGAAGTGTCCAAGGAATAAAAGTAGGTTTCAGCTCTGTTTATATCACAATTTATTACGTTTTCTTCCGGCAGACTTAACATTTTACGATTAGAAAAGAGACTACACCCTTCCATATACGGAACTATTATCGCTGACAATTCAGCAGGATAAGGAAAAGTGTTGTCATTACACTTGTAATTAGCATCACCAATTTTTATTTCTCCCTTGCACAGCCCACCACTTAAACTTTTACGGTTTGTGAAATGGGGTTCATGAATAGTGGCGTGGATTGGGATGACATGTGGGTTTTTACAATTTGGTGTTTCTTTTACTTATGTATGTTGTTACTTACCGTCCAAATCGATTGGCGATCATCCCACCTCCAAATCCCCCAAGCATTCCTCCAATAGCAAAGATGGAGACTACGTAAGAGTAGGTTTCTTCAAGCGTATCCTTTGCCATCGACTTATTTTTATTACGCTCTTCCCAAACTTCTTTTATGAACTTTTCGATATCCTATAGGCAAAAAGATAAAAATAAGTTGAGTATTTTTGTATTTGAATCATTCAACCATCCTGTCATAGGCACACTCATACATACCCTATTGTAAATACTGATGTTCTTCCAAAACTCTTCTTACATGGGTTACTGTAGTTTTCTCATAAACATTCACTCTGCTAGTAGAAATATCTTGTGAATATGCCCTACACTTCGCACTTATTTCAGCCACCTTATTCTTCAGATTTGCATATGATATCGATGACATGGAAATATGGAGAATCTTTTGTCTTCTTCCAGAAGTGTTTCGCCCCAGTGGGGCCGCCTTAAGAGGCACATACATGTATGTATAGAGCAAGAGGCTCGGAAAATCGGCGACAAAAACTTTATCAGTGGGTTTTCTGGTGCACATCAATTTAGAAGCTTTTGGACTCGTCATAAAGTAGGCAGTTTTATGTGAGATGAACATGAATGACTCAAAGTCATAAAATAACAAACTACCTTACCAATGTAGGGCTACGGCTACATACATTACGCATAAGGTATGCCAAAAGGAGTTAAAACCAGAGACGATGTATGAAATTCATGAAATAATCTAGAAACCTGTCTATGAGTTGTCGAAATGGTTTTTCGGGGCTAAACATCGTGTTTTAGAGTCGCTCCCATTATTATATAGTTATACATATAGGGAAGGAATGCACATGTCGCCAGAAATAATGCAGGGCTTTGAAAATGGAAAATAATCTAGCATAAGGGAATGAAAGACCATCATCTTCCACGGGGTTGACGTAAATCGCCACGTCCTCATGAAAAAATGAGAAGGTTACTTGATATTTTAATGATTCCAAAGGTGTCCTACAAACAAGACGCTATTTCTCTTTGTGTCACTACACATATGTATGTACCTAGTACACGAGCTCATAAACTGTTCTCTTGTTCTTGACAAGGAAAATGAAAGTTGAATATAGGATGCTAAGAAGAGTGTCTGGTAGTGGAAGAAACACACGTAATGCAATGCTGGCTGACTTCATCTCTTAGCTTTTTACTGCCTTCCATTGCCAAGATGGAGGGAAAGCTTTCTCTAATGAAGTATGGAATGGAAGTGAAATGGTACAGAAGGAATGATGATGAGCCTCTTGAGACTAGCTCTTTTTCTTGAGGCATGGCATAAAAGGGAAAGGAAATTTTGACAAATCATGCAAGAATCTTTATGTCATGTCTTCACATGAATATTAACAAGGAAATGGCCGTCTTCCGCATAGTCTCCACTCCATGGACTCTATCGCCAAACGAACACTAAACTAGTTCTACCTTGATCGCAATGATTAAAGAGGTATTAAAACGGTAAGCAAAATTGCCAACACTGTTTTATATTGAAACGGACATGCTCGGCCTCGACATGCCTTACAATTCTTGGTGACAACGGTCATGTATGCGCTTACTTATAAGGAAAAGATGCCGATAGTTACTGTGCATGATTCGCTATAACACGCAGAGTTGTAAAATTAATGTATGCTTAATATATATAGTAATTTGTAACTTTGCTCAATTCAGGCATGGGACGAACAATCGCCCATTTCAGATAATATGTATTTACATGAACCTAATTTTCTTTATCATTTCAAAAGCATTCATCAATAATCAAGCTCATTTCTTACCTTCTTTGGAGCATTTATAACACCCGTGTTGTAGCCGAACTGGAGCATCCCCAGTACAGCTGCAAAGATGGAAAAGGAAAGGAATGCCGTGAGTCCCTGCAATTAAAAAGCACAACTGTTAACCCCCGCATCACTTGAGAAAGAAGAATCTTGAAAAAAAAATTGAAAGCCAACTTCATTAGCGTCAGTATAAGCATCGCTAACTATGCATAGTCAATAAAATTATGGTTTTGAAAGCGAATCAATAGTTTTAAGACAACATGAATAAAAAAAGGAGTTGTCTGGCAAAGCATAAAAATTTATCATAAATGCTAAATTATCCCACACACTACGATTACAATCAAAGCAGATATACTTGGTAACTTGATGAAGGTTTAATTATTACATTATAAGCAGTTTGAACACCTGGTGGCATAAGCGAAGAACTTGCTTCATATAAATATTATGCGCTACTGCACAATGTATTCATTCCTGGCGCAATTGTAAATTGATATTTTTATGTAATGCTTAATCTTAAAGTTATTTACGGAAGAAGGAAGGAGTCATGCAAATTTACAATTCGAAGGTTGCTCCAACAGTTCAATAGAACACACATTTATGAGTGCATACAAAAAAGCATGAAATAGTAGAAACAGCATCGCTATAATACTTATATCCAGGTTGTTTCTTTTCCTTATGAGAACGACATTTCGTTGAAGAGAGAAGTGGAGCAAACTAAGAGTAAATAGCGAATATGGAGTGGTGCACATGAATTTGACAAGTGTAACAGTCTCAAGAGACTTTACCAGATTCCCTTGTTAGGATGAAGTAAAAGAAAGAAAAACGAAAACAAAGAACTACAGAAAAGTCTTTCTCGTATTCCAACCTTTTCTTCTTTTCATGTTTCTTCTCCTTCGCTTTTCAGTTTTTTGTACCAGTCACTTCTTGTCTTCTATCACTGTTTGCAATGCTCAAAAGCAGATTAGACAATATCATGTGAGCACACTTCAGCAGAAAATAATGTGCAATCTACCATGGTATTATATACACGGTAGTGATTTTGCATTTTATTTGCTTTTACTTTACATCTTGTTGTACGTATCGAGAACACTTTGCATCTAGTTTCTCCTGCATTGTGAAATATAGTATAAGCATTTGCTGCCACAACATAACGTGATCCATTTACTTCTACAGAAAAATATGCCAACGTCGAATCGGCTAGAAGAGCGGATGATAATTCTACGTCATGTATATATATATATACGAGCGTACCTAGTAATTGTTGACTTTAGGAGAAAACGACGAAAAGCGACAAGAACGCAGCACAAAAAGAACGAATGGAACGAGGAAAAATCCGAAGTAAAGACCATAATAACCGTAGATACTCATTCAGGAAATATGTAATTTCCCCATTGTCATATTATTGTATGACAAGCACAAATTCCGTGAAAGCGGTCTACAGAAATGTTCATCCCTATTTGCAATCAATCGTAATGGCATGCTCAAAAGTAACGTCGCGTTTACTCAACTGCTCGCTCTTCTACATCTCAATCTCGTCTGAAGGAACTCAACGTCGTTTCTGCACGTGGAACGTAACTTACAAAAATTTTAATACCGATTTGAATTCAAAATCGAATAAGTTGCGAAAGATTTTCTAGCGGAATACTTAACTTAACTTAATTGCGATTTGCTGGAAACCTCGTGTATAGTTTTGACTTTTAAATAGGATGAATCCGATTTTGGAAGCTGGATGGATGCAGAGTTTCTTTCGTAAGAAACTAAAAGATCATGCATTGAAACTCTAGAATATTGTGATTGAAGGCTATATATAGTCTCATGAATTTTGCACATCAGATTAAAATTTATGCAATTCAATTCCCATTCACGGTGCTCCTCTTTTAGTTGTAAGTGGAGCTATTGGGAAAGAAAGTTTCGTCGACTCCAAACATACGTCATACTACAATCTATCTACGTGGCATGGTTTGATTTGTTATTTGTTACATTTGAGGATTAGTGATTGTACAACCAAGCTAGTTCTGCCATCGTGAAAAGATTCCCATCTATATTCCTTGTGCACTGATAGGGGAAGAAATAACTAATCGAGATAAAGGTACTTGGGCATGAAGTGGAAGAATATCTATCCAGACAAGTATACAAATTACGGAAGCCAGATTATAGTAGCCAACTTTTGGTAGCGTTCAGCGAAACTCCGTGTACACTGCTTGCACACATGCATGTGTTAGGTAAGTTGGCATTGGCAGTAGTGCACGGAGCTAGAAGCAATTAGAATATACAGGGTAAAAGCAGTGAAGGTAAGCTTGTCGCGTTTGCTGTAAACATTAAGTCGGATGAGTAATTCCACCATGTTTGCTCTTGTTATCCGATTACAAAAAGGAGCTTTTGTATAATACAACTTGTGCTCAGTATGCATACAAGCTAGCCTAACAAATCGCTCTCCTTTCTCCCTGTCTCCAATGGCATGCTTGTCGATGCGAAGTGTTTACAAAATGCTTTCTAGTAAATTCATGCCACAGCTACTGCTTCCACTACCACCCCTGCTCTCCTACTTATCCGCAATGTTATGCATGTACGTGTGTTTACGTATATTATCTGAAAGAAGTATGGCATGGTCACACAAATCAGTCATTCCTATCGTATGATCAGTGCGTGCGTGTGTGCATGAGGGAGAAATGAGGATGGAGTTGGCAACCGTTGAATACAGAATGACTTGTTCTAAATCTAAACCAACATGATAAGTACAACAGAGAAAAAGAAGACCTCATATCTCTGTTGTAGTTGCCACTTTCGAGTTTTTACAAAGCGTCAGATTAAATATGAAGTGAACTATAACTCTACATAATGTTTGACTTCACAATTTATTAGGTACTATATTTGATATTTAAATAAATTA
>JAQGAP010001627.1:0-18821 GCA_034697805.1 Orchesella bifasciata
TGACACTAAAGTCATAAATTACGAAATTTTATTGTCTAAAGGTACATCGCCACATCTCGAATTGTCGGGTTTATTATTAATATAAGTTTAATATAAAGTTATATTAATAAGATATTAATATAAACTTATATTAATAAGATATTAATATAAACTTATATTAATAAGATATTAATATAAACTTATATTAATAAGATATTAATATAAACTTATATTTATAAAGTACAACGATGTTACAACCTTTTATTTATCAGCTCTATATAGCAAACTCGCCAGAGTTGGGAGCATTTTTTGTAACGGACTACTATTTGTAACATTACTACCAACACATTATGAATGTTCAAGCGCATAACTGTCGTCGTTCTATGTTTATCGTATGTCCAACATTTCCCACAAAAAAAGATACGCATGCTGTTACAGGTTGCAATTCTCCTTAGATCCAGCAATCGTAAAAAACTATTCCATGAAAAGTGTACGGAAATTCGTAAAATCGATGGCTGATATGCTACCCTAGGTCAACAAAACAATATTAGCATCTTGATTATCATCATCATGTGTTTAAGAATCCTAAGAAGAAGTCGATTGGTGTGTTTAAATTTAATCCAAGCTATATTTACAATGTTTCGAGGAATTTTTTCCTAATTGGTTTAGTTTTTTATGACAATACAAAATTATTAGATGAGCTGTCAGATTGGCTCATCGGTTTTTGGCGTTGTTTGCCATTAGGATTGGTATTACGGAAGTAATGTAAGAGGATCGTAGAAGCAACAAAAATTAGAGATAACCAAGGTAGTGGACATTCAAGCGGAGAGATTATTTACTCCACTGGGAAACTTTCGACCGCAATATGAGGATTCCAAGAATAGAAAGTCTGCATGTGTTTTGCACATTCTAAGGCAGTCTTGTTGATGAAAAATAGGTTGCGCTTGTAACAAATAACGGAAAGCCAGGACTAGTATTGTGAGTTGGGTGTGGGGGGTTTTTGTACTCATCAAAATATCTCCCTACAGTAGCCCAGTTCATGTTACCTTTATGTTAGATGTAAAGTACCCCACAAAATATAGACTGCCATTGTTTCCTTTGTCTGCATTATGTAGGTTAATGGATACATATTAAACTTGCTTTCACCAATTGTTTGCTCTTGCAGATTTAGTTTTCTTTGTTTTAAAACCCTTTTAAAATTGCATAACCGTTGTTTTACTCGTTTCGCTTATAGTATCAAAACTCTTTTGCTTTTGGTAAGTCACAAGTATAAAAAGTATAAAAGAATAGATATCTGTGCTTTTATATATAAGTGCAAGTTTGTTTTAAAATTAACAGAGTAGCACAGAGAGTCAAATAAAATGGAGTCCACCGGCACAAGCGACCAGAACATTATCAAATCGCTTCGGAACGCCTATAGAAACGGCAAATTGCGCCCAATCGACTTAAAAATGATAGAAAACGGCGGCCGAGCAATTGGATTCCACGAACTTTTATTTACTCTGGCCTCGCCATGCTTTTTATTGCTGTTTAGGCAAAGCATGAAACAGAGAAATGGAAGCCACTCTGTCAAAGTGGATATGGACCTGGACGTCAAAAGAGTTTTAAATGTGTGAGTGAAACTTTTACACACTGTTTATTCGTCTTTCTAATTAATTATCACTTATCACCTAATATCATTAATGTATCACCGTTTTCTTTTTTACAGTTCTTGTACACGTACCGCTTTCTTACAATGACCATTAACTTGGCATTGAACGTCTTGAACAGCAGTATTCAGTACAAACTGGAAAATATTTGTCTCCGAACTATTAATGAAGTCATTCGTTCAATGACGGCAACCGATTCCTTGATTGTGTGGACCACTTCAAGAGTTTTAAAACTCGAGAAGCTTGAGTTTGCATCATTCGATATTATAAGCCGGTGTAAGTTTTTTGTCCCTTTTCTTAATTTCTTAATTTTAAGATTTATATGCTTTGCACATGATTACACCACTTATTTTCATTATAGGAACTCAGAGGTGGTTCTAGGACATGATGACATTTTAAAATTGGACCTGGACAAGGTTGAGAAGTTACTGTCAAATGACAGTTTAAACTGCAAAGAAGATGTGGTATTTTCTGCTATAAAAGGTGAAATTTATGATTTGAACACATTTTAACTGGCAGAAGTTCGTCGTTTAAAAAAAAGACTTATTTCGTATTATTCATGATATATGTTTGTAGATGGGCACTACATCAGTCATCAAACACGAACAGCGGCAATCAACCGGCCACATTTGAGAGTATTTTTCGTAAACTTCACAATGTCAGATTAACGTTGATGACTCCAATAGAAGTTTCCAGATATTAGAATAAGGATGTCGTTGACGTGATTGGCCAAACTGAGTTAATTTTCATGCACATCAGCCTTCCAAGTGACGAAAGAGTCGATACTAGGGCATATGCCAATTGTATTCAAGGTAATTATTATTCAATCATTTTACGTATAAATATGTGGAATAAAAACTCACGTTTCCCAGCTCCATTAGTTTTGATCTGGCGATAGGTGCGTGTCCCCCTGTCTTGGAGGTTGTTCCACTAAAAATTGTCAGTTGCCTTTAATTTCTCTTCAATTTGAAAGTGATTGGCATTACTCTTGCGATGCCTTCTTTACGAGGATCCAGATACTGCGCCCAAGAACCATGCAGTCCTAAATGCAATCAGAAGCAAAAATTAATATCTCTATCCACGCATAAAGTTATTGTTGGGAAGAACACTAACTGGTCATTCAGTATTCGATTTGTATCCTTGTGCGGTTCGCTCTTTTTCGCCTGCTGTGGCCATCAATCATGTATGTATTTTTTTACGTTATTTTGACAATATGGATTCAAATGCCAGTTAACGTTAACCTAAAAAGTTAACGTTCTTTCAGATTGTCATCAAATTTGCGAGTTAGACCACTAAAGCCTTTCATTCACGGTATTCTGTTCAGTACACATTAGTAATGAAGAAACAAAGGTATGGCTTACCCCGTTTACGGATAAGGTTAATGGGATAAGAGGCTGCAATAAGCTGTGCTAAGATCTCATGTTATCGTAGTTGACGTTGGTTATTGTTGATGATGAGTATGATGTGTATATATAATGTTTAGGTTCATACAAACAGTACGTAAGTACAATGCATATGCACTGTATAATGTGTAGTTAAACATATTATACATTAAACATTCATCATGAGTCAAGCGGCCATGGTTTTTGCTTCTTGACCATTTGAGTTTGAGTCTTAGAAGATTATATTTGCAAAATGGCTACCTGGGCGTTAATGAAAATGACATATAGATTGCAATGCCAGAATACAATCTACACGTCATTACTTTGCAATCATTGTATACGCCAGCAGCTCAAATATTCCAATTTTTTTATATTTTCATTTTAATTAAATTAAATTAACGTCCAAAATTTACTTAATAAATTTTCGTTGCATCATCATGAGAACAGTTTAGGGAATAGTTTGGTACAGAGGAGAAGGAGACGGGATGTTGATGAGATGAGAGTGAGAGGAGAAGTGGAGGAGATGGTAGTATGCAAGTATTTGAAGCAAGTATGTTTATTTGATTTTTTTGGATGGTTTGTGTTTTATTTACAGATAGTAGGGACGGTTCGCTCGCCGTGTTGTAAGCAAATTTACGTATTGTGACGGTAAAAAATACGGTAGCGAGGAATCTACAGTAAAATTCTACAGTATTTTGGCCGAAAATTGTAACCCGTCTCCGGATCGGATTGTGACTGTAAAAATTATATTTGCCACTTTAAAACAAGGGTCATAGAAAGAATCACATGGGATTGGAGAGCGCGCGAAATCCCACCGTACTCTTTTACAATCCGAATTTTGCGAACTCTCAAGACTCCACAGTACGAGATTGTGACGGTGATTGTGGTACCAATCACAATCACAATCACAATACGACGGTAGCGAACCGTCCCTAGTGCTACAATTTAATATCATCTAACAATTAACAGTACCGCGTCCTGAATAAAAAAAAGTATGATTTTGAGCAAACTCGAAATGAACAGTCATTGACTTTTCTTCCCACAAAGTCTGGTTTAGCAATGTTTGCATAAAATCACGTTTCGCTCTATAAACGTTATCATGTTCAATGATTTTCCAAACGTTAGCTTCGAACTCTGGAATGAAGGCTTCGGGACTCATGACAACTCTTCTTACACCTGTGGCAAGAAGCACATGATGTCTTCACCTCTACTACACAAACAACAAAACATGTATTCACAGGAGCCACAGGAGCGATGCAGCGAGTTGTTTCTGACGTTGGGTTGTCGCGTTTAAGACAAAGACGTTATTGATTTATGCAAACAACGAAGCAGATGGATTTTTCCTATAACATGCACTGTTGTTTTGCAAACTTGGATTTGAATAAGGTATTCCCTGTGAATACACCGATAATTATAGATAGCTTGCTTATAACGGGTATCAAATGAATAACATCTGTGTTTAATTAGATGCAGACCCGTTTTAACGGTTCCAACCATTAAAAATCACCACGATGGACGGCAAAATTTACCATTTCATCCTTTGTAATGCACTAAACGGAAGAATCTACCCCAGTATTGATTTGCCAGGTGACTGCTCTATTTATAGATTACGCCAACAGGGAAAATGATTTAACACATGGGACATCTAGTGTCTAGTGTCTGGAAACACAACACCACGTAATATTTCACCAACTGTTACGTGCTGGATTGTGGCGAAGATTCTCAACGTCCATAACAATCACTTCCAGTATCACGGTTTCCGTTTAACGGGGCGTAAATTTTTCCCAAGCGACGGAGTAACGCCTAGCAATGTTTTTCATTTTTGACGAGTGGTCATATGGTATGCTGACTTTGGTATCCATATGGTAACCAAACTTACCAACTATGTCACCCATACCACCCGTGAGCGAGGTAGATTACGTGTTTCCTACAATACGTTGCAGAGGCGGCTCTGGTAGACAAAGTTGACGAAACTTGTCCTCTTCGACAGGTAGGACTACTTTTATGGTTAAAATGCATGTATGGGATTCTGATTAAAGACGCACACTACTGTCTTGTGTTTTACCCAATTTAGGAAGTTTTAGAGAAGGTAGTTGCCCTCAGATCAAAGTCTTGATGATGTATCCAACATCAATAGTACGTTTATCCAATTCCTGTTCCACTTAGATTTATTGCTTATATTTCATAAATATAATAGAAATATTTTTAAATCTCTTTTTCAGTGTCATGGCTCTATTGAAGAAAACATTTGGGCTTGCTGCAATAATTTGTGGTGGCAAAAACTGTACAACACGGCCATTTTTATTTACAGCGTTCCAGAGGCACAGAAAATTATCAATAATATACAAGAGTTAAATAATGACAAAATGGTTTATGGAAAATGGAACTGTGAAATTCGGACTCCAGAAGAAAATAAGGACTATTGGCTGTTCTAGAATGGAATAAACATGATGAGAATAATACAGAGAACGTGTTTAAATAATAATATGACATGATAAGCAACCAAATATATTAAAACGATCACGTATTAAGTATCCGATTTAAAAATAAATAAATAAGGAATATACTGGTGTGTCGTTCTGTCGTCGGTTGGCTGATTATAATTCATCAGTTCGGTACTTGGTTAGGAAGCTTCAAAGCAAATATGAGAAAGAAATGTTGGCTAATGAGACTCCTAGCCTAACAAACCCTTAAAGCCAATCCTGGAGTAACAGAAGCTGTCATATACAGAGCTGAATTTCAAGCGTAAGTAAATTTTTAATATTTTTTTACCACATACTACTTTATTTACATTACAATGTTGTATTTAATTATATAATATTTAAAGGTTAGGTTAGGTTTACCTAACCTTAACCTAACTTTAAACTACGACTTAGGCCCAAAGAACTTTGGCAACCTGAACAGGACCATTTGAAAACAGAGAACCGTGGCGTTTATAATTGTTAAAAAGGCATTTTACTAAAGAAATTGGTAGTTATTTTATATATAAATGTAAGCATATATTGAATTGGGACAATATTATTACATATTGAAATAATATTTTAGCGTCATACAATCAAGAGAACCTAGCATACCATATTAATGTGCTGCAAAGTATGATGAATCTCGATCCAATTAAGGTTCAAATGGGCAAAATTGATGCTAAAGTTTAAAGGAGAGAGGAACTGAATAACTGGTGCAGAAGCCAACTAGTAGTTGGACAATGTTTGAAATTAGTAGACTCTTCGATAGATAAAAATTTGGAGTTGCATACGCGTAAAGTGCTTCTATATTGTGGACAAGCTACATGAAATTATAACCGACCAAAGGTGTATTGGCACTATTCTAAAATTTGTTTCGTTTTTTTTCGCATCTTCTTTTTATGTATACAAGCGAAACTATGCATAGTGCCTGATGAGCTTCAAGAGCGTGATTAAATATTGAAGAATACCAGGATGGAAAACCAATAAACGAGAATAGAATTTTGAATAACATATACAAATTATAAAATATTTGTTATAATAAGAATAAAATTAATAAATGATAATTGCAAAAACTTTAATGATACATTATTATTACTAATTAAAATTCTAGTTGCAAGGACGTTTGCGCAGAAATATTTATGTTTCCAAAATGTTTGATGATTCTAAAGAGTTTGTGAAATGCAAATTTATTTTTTGTCGAGTATTTGAAACTTTAACAGTGATTCGATTATATACATTAATAATAATTGATATGCAGTTGCAACCGATGCGGTTATAACCAAAACCAGCCCTCCTGACAAAACTATGAGTACTGCTTTGCGCCATTAACGAATGATTCAACACACTGCGAGAAAAACTATCGACGCGGTCAGCAGTATAACAAAAATAATTCTTTGAGTCAGACTTGCTTTTACGGAGGACTGGCAACAAACGACAACACTCAGTTCATTAAATCAATTCAACAATACTGGAAGTTGAACCAGGCTTTTACTTTCAAAGTAGGTGATTGCAACAACGGCTTGCAAATTTGATGATGTAGTTTATGAAAGCGAATACCTGAGTAAAATGTTTACAAATATCAAAAAGCGAACAGGCACATCATTTACTAAATTCGGTATCTTGCGCGTCGTCAGGAAACTTCAGTTTCTAACCCGTTTGTGATTCTTTCTTTGCAAGCTAGACTGGAAGAGAACCAAAATCAGATTGCAGACAAACAGCACACGACAGGTAGACAGCACAAGCAAACGTTACTAATTATCGTTTATTGCCGCTGCCTATACCTTATGTCCGCCTTGCATTTCATTTAGCACTTCACTATCAACGTAGTAGTATTAGGGTCTTCATTCCCTTTAAAATATTTGCAAAATAAAGCATGTGAAATGGCCACAGGACGTGCGAACACCGTTTGGCTATAAAACGTTTGAGATTGTAGTATAATCCCTATCGTCAAAACTCAAAAGCTCATAGCCAACGTACCAATGGGTATTTATGCGTTCAACCAATCTTTTTACATGCTTCTTCTGATTAGCTAGGATGTGGGAGAAATTGTAGGCAATTATTAACTTCCAAGAAAAATCAATATCTGCCAGAAATGCACAACACCCAGCCGTCGAAAATGATTGAATTGCGACCAATAACGCTTTATCTATCAAATTAAATTGATACTTGAAGTTTCCAAGTTCCGTACTTTTCCTGTTTGTATGTGTTGTGGGTTAATCGTCATTTTACTTCTTTACTCATCATGACTCCCCCACTTCAAAAAGCAGAGATAGATTGGAACAGTAAACTCATAATCATCGTCCGTTTACAAATGAAGGTCGACAATCATGCTACCCATCCAGTTTCTGAAACGCCAAGAAGATACAGATTGAGCTGGTTGAAATCTAATGCCGGATTCTTCAGTTAGCACCCGTAGATATGACACCACATACTGACGAACATCGGGAGTACATTGAACGACTGAACAACGTAATTATCACCTTACATGAAATTAAAGCATCTCCAGCAGCCGCAGCATTAGCTTCAACTGCAAAAGTAGGGAGTTATTCGGCACCCCTGGATATAACATGACAAAGAACTAGACGGAAATAAAGCTTACCACCTTTAAAGGGAAGTTCGAGGACTGGTCATCTAATAAAGGACTGTTTAACGCGACCATCCATGAAAACCAATATCTAGTTGCTGCGCAGAAGCTATTGAAATCCAACATTTCGCACATTCATTCACCAATTATCTTTATTCTTTAGTGCCGGAGAGGTTTGTAGCATAACGTGTAGGAAAACACTTAATCAAATTCAGTTAATGTATTACACTCTGCGCTATCAAGCATGCATCAACGTCAACTTGAGTTCAAACTTTCTGCGAATCGGCTTCATTTCATAATGAAACAAGCATTGTTACAGATACGCCATGGTTGGTCATACTTTTTTTTAAACTTGTTTCCGACAACAGCTTCCAGACAAGTAGCAGAAGAGCTAATATAGACCACTTCAAGACCAAGAGCTTTAGTACTTCAAGTCACATCTGATCCATCCATACTTCTATCAAGCACGGAATAAAAATAAAACACAAATCCGGCTATTACCGTCGATCTAATTAAACCAGCAACATGCAAAGCACAAGTTTGAAACGTAGTTAACATTGTTGTTTTTCAGGCCTAGCGGGACATGTAAGCACAAACATGTTTTATTCGACCTAGATTGATTTGGTATTTCATTCGGTTAAGCTGGCGAATGTTTTAAAACAAGAGGAGAGCACCACTTCGGTTTCGTGAAGAAATCGTGAATTTCGTCGAGCCAGCCCAACATAACCACGCCCAAAGCTGAAAATTTGAACGTAGCTGAAATGATTGTGTTTCTAACCTCGCTAAACATGTCGACAAAAACATGTTTGTTAATCCCAAATTCCATTAGGAATACGTAAATGTGAAAAACTAGGACAAAGAACTTTTATGCTTTCCTAAAGTTTAGTTTAGCCCTTCAACGTTATAGAAGCAAGTAAGTTACTTCTGGCTGAAGCTTTTAAGTAAGACAAAGCAACAAAAATCCGGGCAGAAAATCTAATTAATTAAATTGTCGCGTGCATGAATAATTGTTGTCGCTTTTTATTTTGTTGGTGAGCTAACCCGGAATATGTCGAAACAAACTCCTGCATTAATATCGCATTAGAAAAACCAGGGCTTACCTGCGTCATTTCAACTGTTGGTAACACCCTAAGCACTAGTCTGAAATCGGAAATATGTCTTTAAGCTCTTGCAAACATCCAAGCTAAAGCTTGTTAATGTGAGCTTTATTGAGTAGAAATTTCAAAACACTATTAGATTTCCAGACGCCGGTTGAACTGAGAAAAATGCAGTTGGTAAAACTATTTATATAAAGCACAGTAAATTTTGTAAAATAAAGTGCCCGCTAAGTAAAGTCAAGAGTTACATTTATAAAACTCCAGAGCATTATTTTAAAAAAATGTAGAGCTAATTTAAAAAAATAATTACAGAGGTAAAGTTTAGAAAATATATAGGGGTAAATTTAGTTTTAAATAATACGGATTTTACAATATACACGTATACTGTTTGGGATGAAGAGTCGAAAAAATTTATTTGAATACTCAGAAATTGCTCACAAATCATACACAAGTGTAAAGTTAAGTTTCCATTCGTCCACATGCGGATTGAGTATCTGTAATTGGTTATAAAATACACAAAATAATATTAAAATGATTGTAATTCTTAAGTACTGAATAGAAATGCGTGCAAGCTGAACTGAGCTAATTTTTTCCATTTTAAATTTTAACTTAAGTTATATATGAAATCATAAAAACCTATCAATTAATAGAAAAAATATCATTTGTGTCACACAAATTTTGCAGTATAAGTCATTAAATGGCAAACAGGCTAGAAAATATTGAGGTGGTTTACATTACTTCTTTTTTCAGGTAAAAATGGATTATCTCAACAGTCGATAACGATTTAAAGGTGCCACAGCATTTTATCTCATAAACATAATCGCTTAGGAACATAAACGTAGAAGCCTATACAACGTAATAGCTTGGATATCTTATTCTTATGGTAGTTTCTTAGCACCAAACTATTTAAACACCGAGGAGTTTTAAGAATGTAAAAACTAATAGTTTGTGTATTTACGATTCAGTCTATAATTTTATTCAGTCTACAAAACAACAAAACCAGGATTGATCCATTTAATCTTTCTGTGAAACTGTGAGTTTATAATTAAAAACTAATTAATATTACGATTAGGTAGTTTAACACGCAGATTTCCATTGGACATTCAAGTTTTGCATAAAGAAGTTTGATCAGCTCTCCTAAAAGCATTTTAAAAGCTCTCCTGAAAAGAACTCTAACAGCATTAACTACAGCTTTACCAAGTTGTTGTACAACGTGTCGCAAGGGTCTTATTCACATTGTTGTCTCAGCTCTTTGCTTGGAAAAAAGGAAAACATTTGCTACCGCACTTTCACATAATATTAAAAGTTCCATCTCCTTGTCACAAGGAAGTTGAAATATCCATTGAAAAGATTTTCAATAAGAATGACTACCATGGAAAACGCGGAGTGGTCTCAGACTCAAAATATGTTGCTACAAACTTTTCGAGAAACGACCACAGAATTTATCTGGGACGAATCAAACTCAGTTTCAACATCAGCTCTTACGCAGTGCATTCTTCTTCAATGTATTTTGCTCAATTTTAATTCCCGAATTTTGGAAAGCCAGATTCAAAAATCTATTAATTCGAAGGACAATACCTTAATTCGAGACAGGGAATACTACTATATTTTAAGAGATAACAATCAAATCCTCATGCAAACTAGATTTACACCATCACATCTCCTACTTATTTCTGATACCACATTTCCACCACAAGCTAAACAGGGAATACATGGCTTGCAAACCGATGTGGATGAAGACCACCTGTGGAAACGCTTCCACGTTCCAACCGTCATTCTCATGGAAACTAAAATGCCAAAATTTTGGCCATTAGATCCAAGTAGCGGACTGGTTGCAGCGGTTTACAGCACAACACTGTTGATTTTCGTTAATCCAAATGAGAATTTTGTAGCCATTGGTTGTTTTTATGGATCAAAAGGAATGGAGTATCACTGGGATTGGGGGAGAAGAGTCAGCTCCTACGTTGTTACACTTAAAGCGTTACCTAGAGATAACACAGGATCCGTTAGAAACCTAAACTGGTTTTGGGAACAGCAACATTTGAATGTAAAACTGTTGTCAACGACGCCAACACAAACTAAAGATTTTTTGTGCAGCACGCTAAATGGAAGGTTAATAGACGAGGAGTGTGTTATGCTTCAACAATACTTTCAGTACATTAACTGCACAACGTTTGAAGAATGTACTTTCATTCATTTGGACCTACTTCTAATAAGACGCGGGTCGTGGTATGAACATAACATTTTTCCCCACGGACACCGAGAACACGGCTACTACATTCAACTGTTTTTCCCTAGAGAGAATTTTTTCCAAGTGAACCTCACTGCATTTCTGTACTCATTCCAGTTAAATATTTGGCTTGGCATGTTATTGTCCATGGCAATTATTTCAACATTTCTCGTTAGAGTAACAAGAGAGCAGTTTGTTAACGTTGCATTCTGGAAATGGTCCGTTATGTTCGAGCAGGATGTCGATACTCTATGTAAACGGAGATTAGCAGAAAAAGTGGTAATGATGATATGGATTTTCTCCGCAGTATTTCTCCGGCAATTTTACTTTTCTTCGCTACATTCTTTTATGACTGCAAAACAGGAACAAACTGATTATCCACGTAGCATGGAGCAACTTTTGGAGCGAGAGGACTTCTCCATTTTAACGCGAAAAGGGTTTGTAGATCGTTTATGGTACCAGATCATACATTCGCGCCGTTATGGTCCAGACTCCAATGAATCCATTCATTTAAAGATTGCACAAAAAGCGAACTACGTTTCAGATGAAAGTTTTCTACAAAAACTGCGAAGCTTAGAAAGCGGGAGAAAAGAAATTGTTGACGCCCTCCCACTTGACCCTAATAGGACAACTTTGGATAAAATATGGGATTACCATTTTAAGCAGAAATGTGTCAAATTCCAGAAATTCGCTGCTTTGCAAGAATACAGTGGTACTTCGACCATGAGTGATGACAAAAAGTATTTTTTCGGAAGTAACTCGTTGCATCACGTTGTGCCGAAGCAAAAATCGGTCAAAACAGACGTGTTTAGATGGACCCAAAAATTTCCTGCTTTTGCTACGTTCCGTTTGTCGAGTTTTATAGGTAAATTCGTTCAGTCGGGACTTCATGACCGGGCTTTAAATCAGTTTGATAAGCAGCAAAAGTATTTTGAGTGGAAGAGAGTAATTGCTAATTCAACGTTGAATGTGAGCAATGGAACATTGTATAGTCGTATATTTCTAGCGGAAGGAAAAGAAAATCAACAAGATCCGCCTGAACCCACAAAACTGGCAGCATTTACTGGAACCTTTGTTCTCACAGGCGTTGTTTTTTGTATTGCTGGAACTCGACTTTTTTATGAAGTACTGACTAACTTTTCCGTAATCCTTACAATCAAAAAAGCGAAAAGTTGGATAGTGATAATAAATACAGCTCTACTGGAAAAACTTATAGGCATACATTGTTGGGTTCTTAGAATTGTTTGCCAACGAAAGAACGCAGTTAAATGATTTTGTGTTCAGATGCAAGACGTAACGGCTAAGCCGTCGGATTTACAAACGAAGTTTACATGAGAGGATGTTAGTCAAATTATTGAGACGACAAATTATACAACTGTGTTCGTGACACTTAAAACAGAAGAATTTCTCCCTGACCTCCCATTTTCCCAACAGAACTATGAGCAGTTTCTTAAGATTATAGAGTCGAATTTGAGAAGTGAACAACTGCAAATCGGCAATTGTAGCCTAATTGACCGCCGTATTCAAATAATCCGTGGAAATGCTGAGACATTTGAATGCGTTAGAGGAGCTGTAGCTAAGTTTCGTGGAAAATTTTCTTCGTACATATGAATTTAGTGATGTGCAGTAATTTCTAAGGTAGCTCTCCTGTTTGAGCTTTACGTCTTTTACCTTCAAACTTTTAAGACATTATTTTCCTGTACAGACACATTTACAATTTGCGAAAAAATGCTTGCGTAGATAATATAGGTCAACAATATAGATCGCTTTACCATTTCGTATGTTAGCTTACTTTCTGTCACATATCAAAAGGTTGTGAATTTGTAAATCTTCGCGACTAACCACAATAACATCATTCCCTGTTTGAAAACAGAGTCAGTACTTTTAGTAGCAACCCATTATAAAAACGTTGAGAGGGTTTTGTTATCACCAAATCTTCAAAGTTCACTAGCAGGATAATGCACGGTGAGCAGTGTCTTTTTCATGCGGCCAGCTTTTCCATCCTACCATTTGCTACATTGTAATCATGCTTGTCCCGTAGTCACATACTTTTTACATTTGATACAGCTTCACATTTTCTGGTTATCTCGACGTTTAACTATTTATAAAACCTGAACAATGACTATTCTTGGCTTAAGTTGAATTATTATAAAACATTGGGGCACGGTGTTGTATAAATGTACATACTAGACATCATATTTTATGACGTCGCTTCGGGAAATCGCACCTGCTCTGACTTTAAAATCTACAACAAAACTTCAGTGCTCATTGAATCATACAAACCAACAGAATTACTTAATTTCATAAATAAATGCACGCGGCCCCTTTGCTGGAACGGTTTTGAGTACATCTGATCTGAGATCACCACATTTTAACGTCGTATATGTAAAATGTAAGCATTAATTTATCAGTGTAAGTGCTACAAAAAAGCACAAAATATGATCTATTGAATTGAGTAAGAATTTATTAATTCAAAGTAAGTAGAAAAAAGTTGTATGAAAGCATGCATTTAAATATGTCATAAACATCATTCAAAGTGAAGTTGAGTTTAATAGCAACATTTTGTTTGTTGCAATGGCTTATTGGCATTGGCATATTTAAAGAGTATCTAAGCTTGTCAAGATTCATTATTCCCACTGCATACTACATATTTACAGGGGACCTACACAAACTTTACTGAAACGGAATATGCTAATTTTACAAACGTTCAATAGCTATAACATTATACGTAAGCAACCAGTATTTCATCCTAATTCCACCCTTCGCTGACTGATCCAAATTCACATGTTGTAGCCTTCGCCTCCATTTTGTAAAACATAAAAAATACAGCATTGTCCTGAGAGCTATTTTAACAAACAGACAATGAGAACAAAATCTTTTTGGTGTGTGGGAAAAGTTAATAGGAAAAAAAAGGATCCTGTTCTCCAATTTCTCTAGCGAGAGCTCTAGTATACTAAACGTTTATATGAAGACCGTTTCATGTAATTACATGAGGAAGCTAAGATAAGATAAGCTGAAGTGATGTAAATCCATAGCATTTGTTATATCGAAAAAGTACTCATTTACATGCTGGAGCTGCGGCTGTGCAAGAAAAAATTAACGTGCGGAGTATGCTTCAAAATATCGGGTAAACATCTAGCAAGTTATACACAGCCACTATCAGCAACCTTCCACATTCATTCATTACTTTGAGAGTCGAGTATCTACTTCATACTTTTCCACTGCATTTTTCATAACAATTTTCCATACTTTTTCGCTTCAGTATTCAATATTTCGTCCGAATATTTGGTTTGGTTAGGAATATCTAAAAAAAATCAATCACGTTCGGCCTCCAATTTTTATTTAAAAAATATTCATTCAGGAATTTTCAGATTCATTTAGTATTAAATCAACTATAGTTAAGCAAGTTTAAAAAGTATTGGTTTCAGACTAAAACTAAGATGAAGAGGAAAAGAGTTACAGGTGGTGTCCGTGACAATTCTCGAGTGGTTTCCGTTTCAGCCACCCAAGTGCAATCTACCAACCCCACTTTTGAAGTTCTATCCAACACTGAATTATGTGGTTTTTGTCATGAGCCAGCTCTCAGCAAAGATTTTGACAATATCTCCAAGCTGTTCCAAACTCTAAGAAATCAATTTATGTCAACAAGCAATGAGAATGAGCGTGAATTTTTTGGAGACATTCACCCATTTTGCCCTCCATGTAAAAAATTGGCAACCCAGCTTTTGGAATGTGATGAATTGATTAAAAAGACTCTGGAAAAAGCGGAACGTATAAAAATCGAATTTGAGAAGAGAGTCATTGATGATATTCTTTCGGATCCTGAATTCCAAGGCGCAACTCAGCTGCAGCTGCCAGAAAAGCAAATGCGATTAGTTCAACTTAAGAATAACATTTTTGAGAGTTAGTTGAATTGAAACAATTTGTTGATGTAAAAGGTAAATCACAACCCATTATTAAAATGTTTTTGTTTTCTGTCAATAGATTACCGAAAAAAGTTGCGTGTGGAGAAGCTTCAAAAGTTGCGTTCCCGTTCCAACAAAATCGATGGGACAACTTTATCTAACACTTTGGTTTCAAGCGGCAACGGTTTGCCGAGTAACCATGTAAGGACTCGACCCAAAACAGGGAGGGACACAAGTGCTTCCTACAAGGGAACGTATTCCTCCAGAGTAACTTTAAAGGAACGTATTCCTGTTACTTCCAACAAAAGAACTCAAGCTGCGGCTGGTGCTCAAGGTAGAAGCTTTAAAAAACGACGATGCGGATTCAACTTAAGCTGTATTTTTTGTGAAAAATCGTATACCAGCAAGCGTGGACTTATGCAGCATTTGCGTGCACACGCCGGAGAAAAGCCATTCAACTGCTGTATTTGTAACAAGGAATTTGGGTGGAAATCGACTATGATGAAACACTTACGCAATCACACCGGAGAGAAACCATACAAATGTAGTGTATGTAAGAAAAGATTCAACCAGATATCGAATTTGACTGCTCATTCGAGAACTCACACCGGGGAAAGACCTTTTAAGTGTGTCATTTGTGAGAAACGATTTGGACAAAAAGGCGATTTGACAGAACATATAAGAATTCACACGGGAGAAAAACCATTTAAATGCATTGTTTGTGCAAAGACGTTTAGCAAGAATGCGTATTTGACAGAACATTCGAGAATTCACACGGGAGAACAACCATTTAAATGTGGCTTGTGCGAGAAAAGATTCAATCAGAAATCGACTTTGAATATTCATTCGAGAATTCACACTGGAGAAAAGCAATTCGACTGTAAAATTTGTGGAAAGGCATTTGTCCAAAAAGGGAATTTAAGAGCTCACGTCAGAATTCACACAGGAGAGCAACCATTTAAATGCAAAGTGTGCTTTAAGACATTTAGATTTAACAAATCATTGACTGTACACGAAAAAATACACAACACACAGCTCTAACATTAGCCCTTTTTAATGTTGAACATTTTCTAGTATAATATGTTCGTATTTTGGCAAATATGCGTTTTAAATTCCCAAGGGGTTGGTGGGGAATTCATCTTCTTTATATTTTACCTGCAGTGATTTGTTTTAATTGTTTTTCGACACTATCGCCTCTACTTTAAGTAGCAATCAACCTTACAATAAAGGGAATGTTAGCATTTGGATTACAAAAGAATGTGTGTTTGTAGATACTACTTTCAAATCCATCACTTTAATTTTAAAGGTCATGGAAACCAGCTATTGACTGAAAAAAAGTTGCACATATGTTTGCATTAGTTAAGCAACTTCATATAAAAAAACTGGTCAAACAGTTGTAAATTCATTTTTCTCAAACCTCTTTTATACTATGACTATAAAATTCAATGACATCAATAAATTCATTTTTATTTGTTTTTTGCAGCTACATTTTTTAAGCCACTGGCATTGTTGATTTTGTGTAGATTCATATTGTGTATTTAGCTGTTTATTTTATCATCTTTTTCAACCAATGAATGGAAGCAGAAGTATTATGCAACAACGCGAAGTCCTACAGATGAGTGCATAAATGAGGACGAACCGGAAAGTTTTGGAAGGTTAGAAGTTTCACACTTTACCATAGCCTTGACCTACCACGTTTTGAAATAAGGCTTCAACGTATTTCAATCAGTCTCAGTTACAGGGCTAGATGCAGTAGTCTGTTTCCACGGGAATTCGACAATCGTGGAATTTTCACGAAATTTTCCCGAATGCAGTACGCAGTTGATTAACAAATATACATTGAAAATTTCGTAGACATAACGATTCCACAAAGTTTATGCAAATTCATTTTTCACGCTAATCATTTCACGCGAAGTTTTCCCGTGAAACGGTCTACTGCATTTGGCACTTACAGGTGAAGATTACCGGAAACTTTCAACTGTCACGCTAATATAAAGTGATTGCTAAGTATTGTTATGAGCTACCTCTAATTTACCCTTTCTTGTTCGATTCGATTTGCAGAAAACGAGTAAATCGTTGGTACGTTTGTGAAGAAATTTATTTAAAAAATTTCGTTTCGTACATCCAGAGAAGAAGCTTTTATCGTGTCAACAATTCCAAATTTATCACAGCAATTATCTCAAAATGGTGTCCAAAACAGGGAGACTTTTCCGGGGATTCGATGCTACATCACACACTAAATTCAATAGAGCACATCTTAAAAAATTGATGAAGAAACCCAGTGACCAATTTCTTTGCTTTGATGGTATTCAAATTTTAACCACCGAAAACCAAAGGACATATACACATAATTATTAGGCATGAATTGATGGTTTCTGGTTGGGCGAAGGATTAAAATTGCACGGTTTATTGGAATAAATTTTTGTTAATAATTTCATAGACTGCAATTCACAAATTTCTGGTCCTATTCAATTCAAGGAAGCAGGATTCAAACAAAAAACAAGAACACCTTGTCTGCAAAGTATTATTTATTTACAATTAAGCAAATGTATGCATACAAAACATATAAATTCATATACGTTAAAAGTCTTTACAAAATAAAAAGCATCTCAAATGGATTTCAGGTATATAATAGGTACATAGGTAATAGTTTCAGTTTTATTCACTTTTTTAAGTGGACATCTGCAGAACTTGGGACATCCCCAGATGGAGTATTTTGTTGGGCAAGAGCTGTGCGACGGAGTTCAAGTTGAAGCGCTGGGAAAACTCTTACCTGGTGGTAAAAACTTTGGATTGGAATCAAAAATGGGGGGTTCAAGGCTGCCTGCAAAAATTTGAGTCAGCTTCACCATCTGGACATTGAGCATTTTTATGTGGAGAAGGAAGGAATTTTGGGACTGGAAGATGGCAAAATGAATGGTATGAATAAACTGCTGAGTTTCCAAGTTATTGCTAAAAATTGGACACAGTTTTGATGTCACTCAGGCTCGATTGTGGATGTACTTTTTGTTGCTGAAAGTTTGAGATGTACATTCTCGCATCCAAGTTTCCACAATGAGTAAGTCTGCATTGATACCGATGAACATTACAGCTTGCTCATGATGTTGCGATGGGGTAATTCACGATGGTAATTTGCACAGGTTTTGATTTTACTCTCAACAAACTATTTTAGCGTTGTTGATATACTCCAATTTCAAAACGGTGACCTAAAACTTAACAATTAATTGGAGAGGACGCTATCGTGAAAAAGGGCAGACTAACGACCAACGAAATCCCATCGCACATATTACGTATCTAGAAGAGGATAAACAGTCCGCGACGTTGATAATTCATAAATGCATGTGCGGTCCACGCAGGGCTGGGAAGATTAATCAAAATGGTACGACAGATTACAGATTAAGGCTTTTATTCTGATCTCTGAGATTACAGATTAAGATTAAGCTGTTTTAATCTGACATTCTAGATTACAGATTACAGATTAAAGCTTTTATTCTGATCTCCGAGATTATAGATTACAGATTAAGCTATTTTAA